>APFE031619350.1:21101-50218 GCA_000404065.3 Pinus taeda | reverse complement strand
TAGGATGGGGGTAGGGTAAGATATTTCCCCTCCCACTTTCATATTATATGAATATGAATGTAACATGCCAAGAAAACTAGGTTACATCACATAAAGAAACCTAAACTTGAAAAAATAATGTCAATATTTATGAGGGTGGAGGTGGGGAAAGATATGTCCTCCCCCACTCTCATATTATATGAGGGTGAGTGTTCGGGTGGAGGTGGGAAGAGATATTATATTTTCCCCAATATCTCCCTGGGTGGGGAAGCTATTATATTTTTTTTAATATCTCCTCCAAACAAGTTTTCCCTAGTATCTCCCCCCACCTTGATTTGAATTGAATTTGACAATGAATGGGTCTTAGAATTAACTAAGGTTAACAAATCTATGTAAAATAATGAAAATATAAAAGTTGAGTAAGGAAAAATGAATGTGAGAGGAAAAAATCAAATTAAATGAAAAGAAAAAATAGGAGGGAAGGCTATGGAAGGGGAGATGAAGGATTATGGTTATTGGTCATCCCCTACCCCCTAGCTCTCCCTATTTCTTTGTTCACTTGCATTCGTAATGTATCTATTTTTTGGGCCAATATGAGGAATGTGAATACCATTTTAACGAGAGTTTGATTAAGAAATCACTGGACCTCATTCAAAGCTAGTTTTTCATATTTGGGTTTCCAGAGTAAAATCATCATGTCAATATCGTGATTGATTTTATTTGTAGTAAATATTCTCTTAGATATTATTAAGAGGTTTCTTACATTAATGATTCATGGTTAGTTCAATTCAATAATACATTTGAATTAGTGGGAAATTTGAAATTTTTTTCACTCAATGAGAGAAATGGTGAAACTCCACAACCATAAACATTTGCTTAACCTATCCATTCATACCTCTTTGAAATTAATGATGTGGTGTGTTAGCTTTGAGGAATTTATATGATGAATTGTGGCTTAATGAGATCTTGTTTATGCTAGAGTACCTTTAGGCCCATTGGCCCATCACTTTGCTACTTCCAATAGAAAATTCACTCCAACTATCCATTTCATGGAGATTACAAGATCAAGGGTTGTGAAGAAATGTGTATTGTAAAGTTATAGTGGAGTGTTCATTCTCAATGATGAATCATAGAAATTCTTTTCTTGAATGAGATCATTGGCTATTTGGGAAACCTTCTCTCTCCTCCCATATTGTGATTGTAATTTCTCATTCTGTGCATCAATTTTTGAAGTTGCTCCTAGGCATTTTTATCTACTTGAACTATAATGTTCTCTCCCTAGGAGAATAAATTGTTTGCTAGTTGATTAATTTCTGTTACTAATTGACTAAATTTCAATAGCTATTAAGAAAATTACTCTCCCACTTTGACTACTCATCTCCTAGTCATTTCCTTTACCTACAAATCAACTTAGTTCCCTCAGTTTCACTTCATATATAACATATTTTATCCCACAGGTTGTGCAATCACCATACAAGCTATGCATAACTTGTGTGGTCTCTCTCTCTCTCTCTCTCTAGTCAATTTGATTAAATTGTTGGTTGAATTAACAATTTGTTCGGGTTGATTTCAACTTGTTTGGTTAACTTGAAACTTAGTGTGTCATTTCAACCCTCCATGGATGACTACTCCCCCCCCCCCAAGGTGTATAATTCCTTGTTAATTGATTCAACAATCTACTTAGTCAATTACTATCTCTTTCCTAGATAATATATTACATTGTTGTCTCTTTTCTAGGTTGATTCATTGGTAAGTCAAAAAGAATAATGAGGACATAAGCATAATCTTATTGGTTATTGTTTTTTCCATTGATCTTAATTCCAAACAAAAGGTCACCTCAATGCATAACATGTTGACTTACCATAATATGAAGACTAACTAGGAGAGGCCGCATAATAGGTTCATTTAAATTTGTAGTTAATTAGAGATATGCAAGAAATAGTGGCATATAGAAGATTTAATAGGCCTTATTAAGGTAATGTCATCTTATGAGTGTTGATATATACATGTACATGTTGGAGCTAGAAATAATTAAGAGTGTGCAACTGGTTTATTCGTGTACTCATACTACTCCAATCATAAGATTATGAATAGTGGATATTGACCTTAAAAGTTTCCAAAACCTACACTCTATGCTCCAACATCAAGAAAACATACCTGAAAATACCATCCTTGGATACCTTTTGAGTATCAATGAACATGGATTGAAGAGATTAGAGTAAATGCTTGAGTTCATCCCTATTATATTTGTTGTGGTTTCCTTTCATAGTACATGATGTACGAGAGGTAATTAGCTTGAAATGTAAACATAAATATCCTTCCTTTTCCACTCGAGAATTGTGAAGCAGTTTCACACTCAAAACATCATTAAGAGAATAAGCCTTGAAATCCATAACCTCAACTCAAATACATTGTTGGCATTCTAGATAGGGAAACACATTTTGTTATCACATTGTGCATTTGTCCTTGTGTGTGGACCATGCAAAGAAATGACCCAACTAATCAATATAGACTAGAGTTGGTTGTTGTATGTAAACTTTGTTAAGGACAAAGGCCTTGTAGTAATCGAAAGGATGGCGAACACACTATTACATATAGTGTTTATGTTTTATGGGGATTTTTAATGATATGGATAGAATCGAACGTAACATTCGAAATTACTAAGTAATTATGAAAATTTGTTATTTTTTCTCTTCATTCTATGATGTTCAATGGACATACAACTACTCATGATCATTGTTGGACTTGCAAACCTCCTTTGATAGTTTGAAATAAATGCATCTACAAAACCACTAGGGACACGTGGCAATTTGTCATGAAATATCAGTAAAATTCTCATCTCATGCATGCATTTGACCCCTAGGGATTAATTATGCCTTCTGAGGGGGCTAAAAATGTCATCAAGGATTATTATTCTTTCTAAGGTGCCTAATATGTGCATTAGGTCTTAATGTGCCACTCGGGGGCACCATTTCCACTCTTGTAAGGGCATCAAAATTGTGAGAAGCTACAAGTGGTGTCCCAAGTATGACAAGAAGGGTATTTATGCAAGTATGCTTGCCTATTAGGTTTAAAAATTATGTGTGTTTCATGAAATATCTAGAAGAGATACATTTCTATATATATATATATATAGATATACAAGCATGCAAAAAATTGAGGTTGTGTTTGGTTGTAAGAACAAGCTTCTTTGTGAATCTACAAGGTTGATTGATATTTTGGTTTGTATACCTACATGAAATATGAAAAATTAGAGGGTTGTAAAAAAGTTGTACATATATCTATAGCTTTATTTGTGCAATTGGAAAGTTAAAACCATTTATTATGTAAAATTACCAAATATTGTGTTGTGGGACAAGGAGGGGAAAATGTTTAAATCTTCCTTCTTAAAATGCACACCATCTGAAGGGAATGAAATCATGGTGGTGAATTTTGTATGATGAGATGATGGATATATAGGTTATTGAGTAACACACTTATTAATATGAGACATATATTCCATAAGAAGAAAATGCACACTGAAAATGAAAATTATGTCTTTTCTACATGAAAACAAGTCGTCCCATAACATACATGTCCTAGAATGAATAATGCAATCCTTGTGTTGGATTTGCATGATAACTTCCTAAAATAATAATCTTAGTTAAAATTCATATATTTTGATGGATATACAAATTATGCACACTTCACTTATGAAATTTCATGAAAGCAGTGCAAAGGAAAATGCATACACTGTTAGGGAAAAATACATTCCCTCAAGTGAAAAGGCATGCTAAATGCATGGAATGTTTTTGTAAATGTTTAGGAATATTATGTACACCTTACTAAGGATAAATTCATATGCACTGTAAAAATGCATGCCCTTGACACAATGTGCAATCTTATAATGGCATAAACCCTAATCTATTCTTCTTTTACTATATGAATGGTTTTCATGGGAAGAATATTGAAAATAAATGGTAATCCATTATGAGATGATGATGATGGTATGGCAAGGTTTATACGAAATGTGAATCCAAGCATGACAAGTTGTTTGAAACGTAGTTAGGTATATGACCTAGCTACACCACTTATAAGTTGTAACCTAGATTCAAGATTGTACAACATCCTTCAATCATTTTCGTTAAGAATTAGAAAATAAAACAAAAGCATGGTCATAAAATTGATTTTTTTAAGCAATTTTATTTTCAAATATTTCATAAGTTCAACATACTAGGTCAACTACATATGCTTTTGTAGGTAACTATACACATGAATAAATTAACAAATGGAATCAAAGTGTCAGAAGAAGTATAAACATGTGTGAGTGTGTTTATTGTTATAATTATTTCATTACTTCATTTTAAAATATATTTCTTTAAAAAATTATTGCAAAGGACAATAAGCATATAGTAAGACTTCATAAGCCCTTGTTAGCACCAAATAAAACCATGTGTAATTGTTAAAACTCTTAAAAAATCCATGAGGGGTTGGTGCTTAAGTGCATGACAAAGAATTGTCTAATAAGGCTTTATGGTAATTTGGGTAGACTGGATCTAATGGTCTGTGATTATTTGAACCAATGGTTCATAATTATCATGGTAGTTTTAGTAGTGTGATTGATAAAATAACAAAAGGGTCTGATACAATGGTTTTGACCCATATTGTGGTTTTCCACATGTCACATTTTGATTGATAGTAGATCAAAATATGACATTCCAATATTGATCAAGCCTCAACTTGATATCACTTTTTCTTACACATGATATTGTGTTACCTTCGCAACATTTCATCAACTCTTCCAAAAACTAATGTAAAAGCACTAAGAATTTCAAGCTTTGGCTTACATATCAAACAAGAATATATGGTCATACATAATCTTTTTCTAATCAAAGATAATCTTTCCAAGCAAACTTTACAAAAAAATTATAATCTTTTGAAGCTTCTGATAAGAGTTTTCTTTGAAAAGTTAAGAAGAGAAAATGCATAGATCTCACTTTGGTGTGACTTGACATTGATGCATTGAAATGAGTTTGATAGAGAGTTTTGATGATACAAATAAAATCAATTGTACCATCATAAATTACTGAGTAATTATAACAAAAAAAATCGATTTCTCTCTTCACCCACTGGTGTCCACTAGATATTTGATGGTTCATTGTGAAACATTAGCAATGTTCTCATGTCATGGGTGCATTTTGCCCCTATGGGATTAATTATGCCCAACATGGGGACTAAAAATTCCCATTGTTGCTTATTATGGCCACTAAAGTTCTTAGTATGTGTGTCGGGTGCCTAATGTGCTACTCGAGTGCATGATTTTAACCCTTGCAAGGGCATCACGCTGAAGATAGGTTGAAAGTGGTTTCACAACTACAACAAGAAAATCATTTATGCATGTATTCTTGCATATTGGGTTTAAATATTATGTGTGTGTGTGTTATGCAATATCTAGAAGAGATATGCATTTACTATATATATATATATATATATAACCCATATGTTAGATGGTGAAATATCTTGGTAAGATGTTATTCATAGTCACTATACTTGGGTAACTTGGTCACACACACATATTGCTTGCATGTACAAGCATGTAGAAAATTGACGTTGAATGCTTGAATGTCGAGATAAACTTCTTTGTGAATCTACAAGGCTTATTGATATTTTAATTTATATCCGTACAAGAAATATTACAGGTTATAGGGCTATAAAATGTTGTAAATCTACATATACCTTTGTTTGTGCAAAAATACGAAAATTTGCATTATAGGATAAATAGGGAAAACTGTTTAAATTTACTTTCATAAAATGCACATTAGCCTAACAGAAATACACTCCCAGTGGTGAATTTTGTATGATGAGATGATGGATATATAGGCTATTAATTAATGAATTTCTTAATATGGGATATTTGATAGTTAAGAATAAAATGCACACTCAAAATGGAAATTATGTGTTTTCTGCTTGAAACTAAGGCATGTTGTAAAATGCATGTCCTAGAGTGAATAATGCAAGTCTTGTGTTAATATTTGCATGATAACTTCTTGAAACCATAATGTTAGTTGAAATCCATATGTTTAGATGAATTATGCACATTATGCACATTGTCCTTATGAAATTTCATGAAAATATAACATTGATGAAAATACATGCCCTGTTAGGGAAAAATGCATGCCCTCAAGTGAAAAAACATGATTAAAGAATGGAATGGTTTTCGTACATGTTAAGGAAATAAGCATACCTTTCTAAGGATAAACGGATGCCTGCAATATAAAAATTCACAACCTTGACATAATGTGCAAACCTATATTGACATAAACCCCAATCGATTCTTCCCTAGCCATATGAATGGACTTCATGGGAAGAAAAATGAAATTGAATGGTAATCAATTCTGATATAATGATTTCATTATGGCATGGATTATAAAAAAATCCCATGTCAATAAAAAAAAACTACTTAAAATGCATAAAGACAAAAATGCATATATAAGATATGCATGAATTTACATGAAAACAATGTATTGGGGAAAATGCATGCCTCAAGTTGAAAATGCATGTTGAGTTCATGGGATTTCATATTTACATAGTAAGGAGAAATATACACACCGTTTTTAATGACATATGTGTTCCTATACTATAAAAATGTTTTCCCTCAACATGTTTTGCAACCTATGATGGCATTAACCCGAAATGGTGCTTCCTTGGCCTATATTAATAGTTTTTGTAGGAAAAGGAATGAAAATGGGTGTTGATCCATTGTGTATGATTGAAATGCTAGTATGTAATATCTTGTAACAACCCTAAATCCATGTTTGACAATCTACTTGGAAACAAACTTAGGTAATTAACCGTGTATGTTGAGTCGTTGCAACTTTTGGGAATGTCATGTGGATTAAAACCATAATTCAAGGTAATATGGCTACGTTTGATTTCTATAGTTAAACTTTAATGAAAATGATTGAAGAATATTTTACATTCTTGTTTAATGATGAATACACGGGTAGATTGTATTTCTTTTATAGTTGTAATTGATTTGTTAACAAGTATGCTGCAATGGTAGATTCTATAAGTGAGCTCCAATGGCGCATTCTATAGCTATGCCATTATGACAAGAAGGGTTAAAATCAAGAAAGAGGTGCTAACTCATATTTTATTATATTTATAACTCTAGAATGATTTAGAAGTTAGTTTAAGTTGAGTTATACAAAGGCACCACCATTCTTATGTTGTTTTCAAGATGTTTGAATAAAACATAAGTGGTGAGCCCACATGGAATTTTGTGATTTTATCTTCCTTAAATGTTACTGGATGGTATGTCAACTATTATTAACTAGGACAAATATTGAGATACTTATAATAATTGCAACCTCGATCATGGTTGCATTGTATATTATGAGGGATTTGGGTAGTCATTATACATGCCACACTGAGCAATCTACTTATGGTTTGGTCGCCATATCTCTTTATGAGTTTTGTTTGAAAATATTATTTTGATCATAATTATTTCTTTCGAGGATGGTGTACTTATTATGATTACTAACCTACAAATTAACTAAATATTTTTCAGGAAGTTAATCATTTGTGTAACTAATTTTAGTCCTACAGGGATAACAAAGTTACTAATTTAACGAGATCTTGATTGAGTTCTTGTTTTTTTAGAGGTAACATTTCACATTGATTTTGAAAAGTGGTTGTGCAACATCACCCTTTTGGAGGGGCAATTTTTTGACATTTTTTTTATCATTAGAGAATCGACATTGTTTTTTCAAATGTTAGGTTTTTAATATTTTTTTGGGTTATTTTTTTAATAAATGTTTTTTAAGAATTTTTCAAGTTTTCCTATTGTTTTTCAATTTTTTATTTTTTAAATGTTTTTCAAGTTCCCCAATAGGGGTGTTTAGACAACCGTGAGATTTGGTGGGATTTGATCCATCTTCGTAGGTTGGTATGTCAAACGTATTGAATGAAGGGGGTGGCATGGCCACCCATGCACATCCCCAAGCATGTAATTTCTTAGCATATGGATCCCGATAATAATCACTACCAATTATTTGGTTTGGAGAGTGCACTGGAGAAGTGCAGAGAAAGAGAATATCTCTATAGTTGGAAATGTGATTCAATGGACGAGAAATCTAATTAGTATGACGGTGGAGGAGACATATATTGGATGCATGTGGAGGATAGTTCGGTTAGAGGGTGTTTTTGGGTATTGGTACAACTACAAACTTTGTCTTCTGGTCCCTACAGCAAGCTAGAACCAAGAAATCATGAAAGCCATCTAGAATATGGTGTATAAGGTTTTATTTAGTATATAAAGGGTGTTCTAAGACATCACAAATATATAGTATTTTAGTCATGTTGGGTAGAAGGATCTATGAACTTCATAGTCTTAATAGGAATGGAGGTTGGGTAAAGTTTGTAAAGAACAAGGGCAATGGGCATTGGAATGTGGCAAGACAAATCTTTCGTTACTTCCATGGAATAAAAAGTGGTAGTGGGGCCCACGGTTGAGGCCCAGGGAAGAGAAGTAAAGAATAGCTATTATGTCACCAATTCAGTGGAGGCTCGGTACGAGGTATAAAGACTAGAAGAGTTGGCCTCTAAAGAGATGAGAGCCCTATCCAACATGGAGCTGGTGGATGAATTTGGAGATTTAGTAGCTGAACCTAACCATGCAAGAGGCAAACATAAGTTGTACATTCAAACCTTTTTTTTATATTGGAAAATTAAATCCCTAATGGAAAGAATCTTGACATAGAGGCAGATCGAGCGACACAACATCCTCATCAACATGGAAGATGTAAAGAGTGAACAAGAGAACATGATATTTCACATGGAAAAATTGGACAAGTAGCTAGAAAAAATAGAGAGACACATTCCTTGTATAACACCCTCAACTCCTCTAGGCTTAAGTGCCAAGGATCCACCACCAATTGACTATTTTTATTAATAGATTTTATATTTGCATGTCTGAAACTATGGTATATTAGTTGGATGATCTGATTAAGAAAATTAGTTTTGCTATGCTAAAATTCCTTTTCAGAATATATTAAAGGTGCTTGAGGATTTATGAAATTATTTGCAAGTTTAAACATGGGTTTTTGAGTGTTTTTTATGTAATTTTTATGTGCAAATTAACATAAATAAATGACTAAACATCAACATATAACAGACATAAACATCACCATAAACAGTATCACAACATCACATGGTGAAGGAGTTCAACCCTCCTGGGCTACGTCTCCTTGGTCCATCTTCCAATGGCTTGGTCCTCTCTATTATCCTCAAAAGTGTGAATACATCAGTTTTTAATGCTCAGAATGCTCTGAAACTTGTTCCAATGGCTCCAGAATGCCCAAAAATGCTTGTGTAGCCCTTTTATGATCCTGAATTGGTCAAAACCTGATGAATTTATGGCCTTTCCCAATCTTCTGCTAATCACACTGCAAATTCCCCAAAATTCGGCACCATCCTACAATTTCACCCCATAACACGCTAACAGAGTGTCGTTTTGGCCAAATTCTGGTGCAAATTGTGGGCGCCTTAACTTGGCCTCTACGATCTTAAGTTTGAAAAATTATGGCCATGTGTGGGCCACATGTCCGGGGCTAAGGCCAACGACCTACCCCTACCAGCCGGGCCCACGCACTAATCTTTGTCGGTGGTCATGTTGTATTGGTATGACGAAGGGTCGACCCCCCCGTGGGATGGCCCTACCCTGAAATGATGCGCAAATAACATTTAAATACAACCTACAAACATAACGGTTAAGAAACATTATGCATGGTGTATTTGTAAACAACTTTGGTGTTGTGTTGAGAGGTCGTAGGCTCAACCCCTACTGCTTCCGCCCAAACTATGAACCAAAATTTTGGTGGCTTCCGGCTAGGCCACGTGTCAGCCCATGGTTGGCCACCAACCACCCAATAAAATTATGCCACATTGCATCATGAGGATATGCCACTTGGAACATTGTGATTCACCGTAGAAAACCCATTGACCAAGTCAAGCTACCACATACACCTGCCTAGTTAGTGCCACATCATCAGAACGGACTACTGACTGAGCTGTAATTTTTTTTGAAAAATTCGCATATTTGAGAAAGTGAACAAAACTCATTTCTGTGAGCATACAGAGTCTGTTTTGCATGAAATGAGTTGCACCAGATTCAGGATGACGAGCACTACATGGTCTTCTAGGTTCCACACCAATCCAAAAAATTGAATTCTGAGATATTTTTTGAGCACCTGATCATTCCTCCCCATTGGAAGCCTTTTAGACCCCAAAAGATCATTTTCAGGTGTCTAACAGGTGAGGGTACATTTCCATCACCTTTCCAATCTCAATCCTTTTGGCCTTTGAAGGATTTGTTCCCTTGAGCCCCACTCGAAGGTAATCCAAATTCCCTCATTTTGAAGACCTTGTTCTTCTATTAAGAATGGTGTCTTATTGTAGTTCATCAAGGTATTCAAGAGAAAAATCCCCTAAACAAGGAATTTTGACATTTTCTCCTTGATTTTCAACCAAAGGAGGCTCATACAACCTTAAGTTCTTAACATTAACAACAACATAAATTTTCATATATGAAGGAAAATCCAACCTGAAGGCATTGTTACCAATCTTTCCCAAAATTATGAATGGACCATATCTAATTGGTTTCAGTTTTTTACCTTCTCCTTGGAGCCTCTCTTTGCTAATGTGAAGCAAAAATTCATCACCGACTTGGAACTTGTTGTTAGTTCCTAAATCTACCTCAGGCTGAAAAAGGTAGGTCTAGGGTAACATCAAACCACGCTTAATCTGGTAGCTAGCCCTACCAGGTCGGGAGAGGGCTCTCTCCTTGTCTATCTCAATTAGGATATTGGCAACTAGGGCTTGAGATCACTGAAATGAACTTTGATTTTAGGCTAGGTATAAAATATTAGGGTTTTCTGGTTTGATTTTAGGTTTTGGTTGTTGGATCAATTGGAGAAGGCAGATTGGGTCCGGGAAATCAACTCAGGGATACAGTCATGTTCTGTGGGGCAAGGTAGACAAGGGTTTATGTACTAGAAATGTATTAAGATGGTAGACTAAGACAGCTGAGGAGTTGGGGAGCGCATAAAGAAACTATGAATCCTCTTCAAACAGTTGAAAACATTGAAAACCAAATGCATTCCCAAGACAAAGCACAGTAATGTATTTTGTCCATTCACCTTGATTCATTTAGCTTTAGAACAGAAAGATGGATTTGGATACATATAAAACATAAGAAAAACTCATTACAAAGAAGAAACAATACATAAACTCACTATCATAAGAATCCCACAAAAATAGCTATGAAACCTGGTTTTATTCCTTGCCAAACTACTGATACAAAATGTTCAGTGAGTCCAACACTTCTGCCAAAGTCCAACCTTTACAAATGACTAAGAAATTACATAATATAGGCAAGGAAACCACTCATGCTAGATATCAGGGTTGAATCCATGAGAAAAGGGGTGGTTTCAACCATATCTAAACTAAGAACAGGAATATAGACAGCGGAACAGCTTGCCTCTAAAACTGAGGAAACCAATTCATTACAGTTCAAAACCACTTGGAACTTGATGTATCTACCCTATGAGTTGATTTTCATAAACATTTACATCAAACACATCATTTAACATGCATACATTTACCAATAAAATAAAAAAATAAACCACAGAAGAAACTGGGCGAAATTCTGAGTTTTTAGGCAAAATTGGCAAAAAATTCACTGATGCGCAACGCCCTGAGCCTGATGCGCAACGCCACTTCAAGGCTACTTTTGTAGGCCTTCCACTCATCCAAATCAGGTCCAAGATAGCTTGTTGGAAATCTCTTCCTATCTAGATATCATTTAAATCATCAAGAAAGTCATTTGAACATCCTAGCTAGGTGAAATCTTGATTTTCCCAAGGTCACTCTAGAAGTGCGTCAATCCTCTTGAGGCCAATGATGTTTTCGACATTTCTCCCAAACCATGAAACCTGTGTAAAAACTGAAAGATATTTTTATTCTTAGGTCAATTACGGAAAAAAACCTCTCTCATTTTTGTCAAATTCATCTTTTCTTGCTTAGAAACATAGTTTTAAGAAACCCTATCCCGATGTGTGGAACAGGGGATTTATGGAAATGAAGGGAAACGAAGGGGATAAGGGTTTTCTAAATTCTTTTGAAACTTTTTGGAAGTAGGGAGGGATGTTAGGGATCAGGGGAAAGTGGAATTTCAAATATTGAGTGAGGGGAAGGGGTCCAAAAGGGAAAAACACAGGCCTAGCCTAGAAAATTGTCAAATTGTAGCAATAAACTAGGGTTTGTGGGAAAATGATGAATTTGAGGGATATGAATGATGGGAAGCATTTAATAAGGTATATTAAGGATATGGGAAGGTGTATGAGCATCAGGATACAAGTTTTGTTGATTATTTGACCATCCAAGAAAAATTACCTTCAAAACCCTAGGAGAGGGAAATGAGGCTTACCCAAGTACAATTGAAGCACCAACAAGGTGTAAAATGACCCATTGGAACCTGGAATTATGATGACAACTCTTTGAATGATGGTACACTAAGCTGAATGGTGACATGGACCAATACTTGGAAGACTTTCAAAGGAGTGACAACAACCCTAGACCTAATACCTAGTGACCAAATTTTACTTGAAGACTCACTAAAATGACAAAATTTGACTTTGACACCCTGAGACCACTTTGTAAGAGCATATTTGATCACTGATGGAAGGCTTCAAAGGCTAACATTAACACTTGTGATCTATATGATTCTTGTCGTGCCTTGCTTTGTACTTGCCTTGCCTCTTTTCAAGTCGTTCTTGAACTCTTTGGTGTACCAATTGGATTTGTTCAATGAACCTTCTTGCTTTTTCTATGCCATTATGACCATCAATAGAAACATCTTTCCCAAAAATAAACTCCAACAAAGATTTAGTCAAGTATACCAAACATGCCTCAAATGACGATGTTTGAGTTGAAGAGTGCTGGGCCCAGTTGTAAGCATGCTGAATATAGTGAAAATGTTCATATGACAACTTAGGATGTTTGTTGCAATACCCACAAAGAAGATGTATCACTATCTTATTCACCACCTTTATTTTACCATCTGTTTGCAGATGAAATGTTGTACTCTTTTTCAATTTGGTGTCCATGAATCCCCATAAGCTTGACCAAAAATTCCCAACAAAGTGAGAATCTCGATCACTAACAATGGATGTGGGCAATCCAAAATGCACCCATAAATTCTAAAAGAATAATTGAGCAGTTTGTTCAGCTGTAATTTTCTTTTTACATGGCATCAAAATACACATTTTGCTGAACCTATCCACAACTAAATACAAATAATCATGAATTCTTTTTTACAATGGAAGACCTCCTACAAAATCCATAGAAACACTCTCCCACGGTCGTGAAGGAACCAAAAATGGTGTGTACAATCCTAACTTCATATTGCTAGGCTTACTAACTACACATAATGAACATCCTTTAATAAAACGTGACACACTTTCAAGCATACGAGGCTAATAACAATACCTCTATAGATGTGCCATCGTCTTACTTACATCAAAATGACCATCGATAAGAGAAGTATGTGCCTCTCTTATGATGTTGACCCTTTCTCCCCGTGGAATAAAAATCTTTCCAAGATGGTACAACAAGTTATCATGCAAATGATAATCCAATTCATCTACTTGGTTACCTTGAATCAAGCTTGCATAAACATCCTGAAAGTCATTGTCTAATGCATATTGCTCAATATAACTTTCATCCAAAATAGAATTATGCTCGAGTAAAGTAGTTGCACTAATAATAGGCCTAATAAGAATTTCAACAACTTTATTGTAGATAAATTTCTTATAACTTATTACCAAGTGGAATTTTTGAAGAAAACCCATCCATCAAAAGTGCCCTGATTGTTGCAACTTTCATTGAGATTGCAAGTATTGCAATGGTTGATGATCAGTTTGAATGGTTGTTTCCTTACCCATCAAGTAGTGTTTCCACTTTTTCACACTTTGCACCAATGCATACAATTCCTTCGCATATGTAGGATAATTAATCACCGCACCATTGAAATTTTATGAATGAAAACAGATAGGCTTACCATGTTGCATGAGGACTGCACCCATGGCATAGTCATTAGCATCAGTTTGGATCTTAGATGACTATCTCAAGTCTGGAAGTGCAAGCACTGGAGATGAACTGATATTTTCCTTCAATGCATCAAAAACCTTTTTTTGTTTTCCTCCCCACTAAAAAACCTTTTTCACACTTGTCAATGCATGCAAAGGAGATGCTATAGAAGAAAACTTAGCAATGAATCTCCTCCAATATTGGGTTGCTCCCAAAAAAAATCTTACCTCGGTAATTGTCTTGTGCCTTGGCCAATTCAAAATGGTATCAACCTTGGAGGGATCTATTTTCAACTCACCTCCTCCAACAATATGACCCAAGTAAACCAAAGAAGTTTTTCCAAACTCACACTTTGACATCTTTAAATACAAATGTTGTTTCTTTAAGACATGAAGTAATATTCTCACATGCATAACATGTTCATCATGAGATTTATTGAAAATTAAGATTTCATCTAAGTAGACTATAACAAAATCATCAAGAAATGGCCTCAACACATCATTCATCACACGCATGCAAGTAGCAGGAGAATTACATAAACCAAAAGGCATAACTCGCCATTCAAACAAACCTTGTTCAGTTTTGAATGTTGTCTTCCAAATGTCTCCTTCAACAATTCTAATTTGATGGTAGGCACTCCTTAAGTCCAACTTAGTAAAATACTTTGCATATTTCAATATATCAACTCATCATCTATTCTAGGCAGTGGGTAACGGTTATTTACCACAATCTTGTTCAATGCATGGAAGTCCACACACATGTGCCATTTTCCATCCTTCTTTGGCACCAAAACAATAAGTGAACCACATGGTGAAGAATATGGCCCGATGATCCCTTTATCCAACAAATCTTGAATTTTCTTTTTAATTTCTGCACTTTCCATCACTGACATCTTGTACATGCCAATGTTAGGAACAGGACTATCTTTTTGCAATTGTATTTCATGTTGGATTCCTCTCTTGGGAGGCAACCCTTTTGGTTCCTGAAACATCTTATCATATTGGTTAACAACATCAACCAATTCAGATTTCAATCTTGAATCACAGCCTTGAAAAGCTTCATTATCAACATCATTCTTGGGTTTGATCATTAGAAGCACAATTTTTTTTCTTGAATTCACTAGTCTTTTCATCTGCCCCGCATTAACAAGTGAAAGATCTAGTTTCTTGCTATGAGCTCTCACAATATATTCTACTCCATCTTTGAACAAATGGTATTTTTTTTCATGTCTATGGAAGATATCTTTTCTGTCATAGAGATAAGGGCTACCCAAAACTATACCACATGTGTCTAATGGCATAACATCAAGTTCCAATTCATCTATGAAATTTGAAGTAATGGCGAATTTCAATTTACACTTTCTAGTTACCTGCAATTTTGCATTGTCACACACCCATCCAAGTGGATATGGTTTATGAAGTGGAATGGTTTACAAGTTTAAACTTTTGACAATGTTTTCATAGATAAGATTGTCTTGAGAGCCACTGTCGAAAAGAGTTTCAATTTTGCTATGTTTTGAGATCACCCTTAAGTGAAAAAGTTATATCCTCTTCTTTTCATTTGTAGTTTCATGATGTGAATTTGAAGTACTAGTGCTAGCATAGATTCTTTTCCTTTCATACCCATGGTTGTAATTTTAGCTTCATCACCTGAATCGGATCCCAAATCCTGTTGAGTGGTCGTAGTTGTATTTTGTTTTCCCTTATTGTTGAATTTCTTTGGTTTCATTTTGGGATGAAGCTTCCAACAATGAGCTTCATCGTGACCCTCTTTGGAACAATGTTTTCATGTTAATTTCTCTCCTTCCTTCTTGATAGATGCATTTTTCTTTCCCTTCCCTTTGAAACCCTTTTCTTTTCCTTTACCCTTAAATGGATTTTTACTACCCTCGTCCGGAGTGTTTTTACCTCTTTCCTCAAGATGAGTGGCTTGCACACACACCTCATCTAGATTATTAGGATTAAACATAAGGATAGAATTCCTAAGGTAGCTATGTAAACCCCCTATGTACTTCAACAATGTGTCTTGTGATTGAAAATCTACACCTAACATTAGAGACCTTTTTCTGAATTCTTGGGTGTAATCTTGCACATTTTGACCTTTAAGTTGTCTAAAGTTCTGCCAATTCATGATGGATTTCTGCACATAATCTAGAGGGTAGAATTGTCTTTTAATTGTAGCAATTAAATCAGACCAAGAAATTGAGATCTTACCATGTTTTTTTATCTCCTCTTGTGTATTTTATTCCCACCATACTAGTGTTTCACCCTCCATCCTCAAGGAAGCTAATTGAATATTTATGTCATCCTCTTGAAGGTTTTGAATTCTGCAATAGACCTCCATCTGATGAACCCAATTTTCAAGTTTCTCTACATTCACTTCATCATTATACATGGGCAGTTCAAATTTAACATCAAGTGTTAATAAGGGTGATTTACCAGTTCCTTTTGAGGTATGTTGATGAGTATGAGTAAGGGTTGTGTTAGTGGAAGAGGGTGAAGATGCTTGTGAAGAATAATATGAATAAGATGGTGGAGAGGGTGGAGGTTTACCTCCATTCCATTACCTCCTCCTCCTAAAGAACCTTCTCCTTTGGGAGGTTTGGAGCTTTCACGTTGTAGTATGGTATTCCTCTCTTCATAAAGGACCTTCAACATCTCTGTCATATCGAATAAATCCTTCCTGAAGACCTTCTCATCCTCTGTCATGTTTGTAGGTTCTCCTTCATGATACATACTCACTGGAGTCTCAACTGCAACTTGAGGAAGAACTGGTGGTGGATATTGTGGCAACCTTTCCCTCCTTCCCCTTGACCCAACTTCAGGGCTTTCAACCAGCTTCCCTTTTCCTCTCTTGACTTTTAACCTTTTAAGCATGATATTCACTTGCAAACAGTTAAATCCTTCTTGCACATATAACATGAAGAGCTCTGATACCAAACTTGATCTAATTAAGAAAATTAGTTTTGTTGTGCTAAATTCCTTTTCAAAATATATTAAAGGTGCTTGAGGATTTATGAAATTATTTGCAAGTTTAAACATGGGGTTTTGAGTGTTTTTATGTAATTTTTATGTGCAAATTAACATAAACAAATGACTAAATAACAACATATAATAGACATAAACATCACCATAAATAGTATCACAGCAGCACATGGTGAAGGAGTTCACCCCTCCTGGGCTACATCTCCTTGGTCCAGCTTCCAATGGCTTGTCCCTCTCTATTATGATAAAATGTGTGAATACATCAGTTTACAATACTTAGAATGCTCTAAAACATGTTCCAATGGCTCCATGATGTCCAAAAATGCTTGTGTAGCCTCTTTCTGCTACTGATTTGGTCAAAATTTGAAGAAGTTATGGCACTTCCCAATATTCTGCTAATCGCACCGCAAATCCCCCAAAATCCGGCACCATCCTATAATTTTGCCCCATAACGCGCTAACGGAGTGTCGTTTTGGCCTAATTCTGGTGCAAATTATGGGCGCCTTAATTTGGCCTCTACAGCCTTAAGTCCGAAAAATTATGGGCATGCGGGGGCCACATGCCTGAGGCAAAGGCCAACGGTCCACCCCCGTCAGTCGATCTCCCACACTGGTCTTCACCAGTGGTCATGTTGTATTGGTGTGGCCAAGGGCCGACGCCCCATGGGCTGGCCCTACCCACAAACGACGTGCAAATAACATTTAAATACAACCCGCAAACATAAGGGTTAAGAAACATTGTGCGTGATGTATTAGTAAGCGGATTTGGTGTTGTGTTGGGAGGTCGTGGGTTCAACCCTTACTGTCTCCACCCAAACTGTGAACCAAAATTTTGGTGGCCTCCTAGGCTACCATGTGGCGGCCTCCGGTTGGACCACGTGTCAACCCGTGGTTGGCCACCAACCACTTGATAAAATTACGCTACATTGTATCATGAGGATGTGCCACTTGGCACATTGTGATTCATCGAAGAAAACATGTTGGCCAAGTCAAACTGACACATACACCTGCCCAGTCAGCACCACGTTAGTAGTACGGACTGTTGATTGCGCTGTCAAATTTTTTGAAAAAATCACATGTTTGGGAAAGTGAATAGAACTCCTTTCTGTGAGCATACAGAGTCCATTTTGTGTGAAACAAGTTGTGCCAGATTTAGGATGATGATAACTACGCATTCATCTAGGTTCGACACCAATATGAAAACTTTGAATTTTGAGCCATTTTTTGAGCACCTGCTCCTTGGATATCACATGTTGAATAAATGATGATGTTTTCTCTTTTGTGACTTTGAAATTTTTGAGGACACATAAATTTTGGATTGGATACTCAGTGAACATATGGTCAACAAACCTGGTTTCCCAATAGGCAAGTTGAGACTATTTATAGTTAAAGGGTTGATCATGTAATATTTTTAAGAATAATGAGAGGAACCACCAAGCAACTTACAAAAAAATGATTTTCAAGTTTGTTATTGATAATAATATTTAAAATTTTAAAAAATCCCCCCTACCCCACAAAACAAAAGGGAGATGTTGCATCCCCACATTTCAAGACAAGTATAAAAATCAATGCTTAATGTGATCTCTCAAAAAACTAGAGCTAGATAAAAAAAAAAGGAAACCAATTAAAGAGAGAGAGGAGGTGAGAGCCCTCAATTTTAAAACACATTTAAAAAAAAAAAAAGACCAAGTTTTTAACCAAATTGAAGATATATATTTATTAATAAATGAAACCAAAAAAAACATTCAATTTTTTATTAAAAAAATAAAAATAACAATGTGTGTGCATGCTTTTGGTAAAACCCCTCTTCGATTTAGGTGTTGATTTTTAAAGTTTTCGATAATCATGATATTTGGTTTTAATGTAATAGTTTAAAATGTTGGAATTTTAATCGCCAAAAATGGGTGATGTTGCATTACTATTGTTGTACTTTGAGGTGTTTTTTCATGTTTTCTATAGTCGTGATATTTGGTGTTTAATACCATGGTTGAAAAAAATGTAAATTTCACTCTAAAATGAAGAAAGGGTGATGTTGCATCACCAATTTACACTCTAATGTATTTTTTCATGTTTTTAATGCAAAAATATGGGCTTCTAGAGCTAGAGTTCTCATTTTGGGGTCATGGTTCTCGCTAAGTTGGTAACTTTATTGGAAATCCAAATATATCAAAACTAAGGGAGAAGTTCAAGAAAATAAAACTAGCACTAAAACCACTTGTTTTTTCTAAATATCAAGGTTTTTTCCTTCCCCTAATTACAACAATGTACTTTTGGAGGATGCATGCCAACCATTTAAAAAAATGTCTACAAATGTTGAAAGGATGTTCCCCAATTTTTTAAATAAATGACAACCATAAGATAGTTCTCTTTTCCTCTTCCTCTCTCATAAGATCATAGCTCCTCTTCCTCTCTATTGTGTATATTATAATTTTTTGCATATAGAAATGTATTTACATGTGTGAAATTAATTGAATATATTAGTATATTGTACTGATATTGCTTCATCAAGATGTTTTGTAATGGTTAACTACAATGCCATATAACATTATTCTTCCAATGTGATTTCTTCCTAAAATGTTTCAAATATTCATAATATGGATCACAGAAGCTTGAATTTGAATAATAACATTATTCTTGATAAAAATGAAAGGATGCTTCATTGGTTATTTGGGCATTGAATGAAAAGTGTGATAGGAAATGTTATTTCCCTTGCACTTGATGAAAAGTTAAATCACAATAGATAAAAGACATTGTAGACAGTTTGGGGACGTTAAAGGGAGGAATGAATATCGCCCTTTAGTAAGTTCTTCATTATATGTTTTTATATTGATTATATTCGTAAAACTTTCTATCCTTTGAATATTTTTTACATACACAAATTTTATTTGAGTGTTTATAATTACATAGGTGGAACATCCTAATTGTGAGATTTATGCCAATTTTGATGATGACGATGATGATGATATATATATATCGTACCTTTGCTTGAGAAGTCACAATAACCCTTTTATGAAGGCTTGAGGACAAGTCACCTCTCTATTATGTTGTTGTTGGTGAAATTCAAGGTATTGAATGGTTTGCCAAACATTGTTTCACCCAGGTCCTAAGATATGTAATATAATTCGTCACATATACATAAAGATATACTTTTTTTTGTCTTTAGTTTTAGTATTTATCAATGTGTAAATTAAGAATGCAAATTTTACATTTAATATTCTATACATTAACCAATTACTTTATATGTTCTACATTGTTAAGTGAATTTCTCTTACCATCATTAATTTACATCGAACATACCGAGATTTATCTACAATTATGAAAGATATTTCAATGGAGTATCAAGTTATTGATGCATATCCTAATGGTCATATTATATGGACAATATCCATCGAAAATGAAATTCTTGGAATGTCAAATCCATAGATATCAAACCTATTAAGTAACGAAAAAGGTTCCTTGCAAGATTCTTCATCATATTGCCACAGTTTCACATTTTCGGTTGTTCAAGTGCCAAAGCATAAAACAATATATGGATTACCATGCATGAAATAAAAGTGAATATAGTGTTGTTAGAATGTCTGCAAATGGTACTACATTTAGGAACATTGAAGAAATATGACCAAGTTTTAAAGAAGAACCTCATAACTTTAGGCTTTCATTGGAAGTTGATGGTGTCAATCTATTTGGAAAGGTCAAGTCTATTTACTCAAAATGACCTATTTTTGTTATAAATAATAACCTTATTCCTTGGATGTCAATAAAGAGGGTGTACATAATGTTGGCAATGACCACTCAAGATAATTATTTACAATATTTTTTTGTATGTAATATTTCATTTGTCTTGTTCATTGCATAATTTCTCTCTCTCTCTCTCTCTCTCTCTCTCTCTCTCACACACACACACACACACACACATGCACACACACATGCACACAAACACAAAGTAGTCATTATGTGTATTTTCAATCAATACACACACACGTACACACACACAAAGTAGTCATTATGTGTATTTTCAATCAATTAGTTAGGTACCAAGTTAAATATATGAATGTATATATTGACTCTATTCACTAGCTACTAAAATTATGGGTTGGCATCATTATGTATGACATCTCTAGACGAATAGAGAAAATAAATTTCAATTTCATGGACTACTTACATGGACTGTTGGGCACGGGATCCCCCAAGGAAAGTTTTGCGGCTAAAAGCCTGGATTTTGGTTAAAAGTTGTAAATCTGATATAAAGACTCTGCATTTTGTGGGCACAAACTGCAAAGTTGTAAATGAGTCGTAGGGTTGTCCACCCTCAATTTTGTAATGTAAATTCGGCTTTAAAGTTCTACTCATGGTCTGCGGACCATGGGATTGTATAAGTAGAGCGAGGCTCTAAGTAGTTCAGACACCATCTAAGAATTAGAATGACGATGGAATAGAAGGGTTGTGGAAGATCTAAGGGTTAAGTTGAGTCTTTGGGTCGTAGAGTAGGAGAAGGCTCTGCAGCTGAATGCATAGAGGCCTAGTAGTATGCAGCTGAGTGCATAGAGGCCTAGTAGTATGCAGCTGAGTGCGCAGACCCCTGCAGCTGAGTGTGCAGGGCAAGTCGAGTCTATAACTGTTGAAGCATTAATAAAGATAAGTTTTATACCATTCCTATGTATTTATTTACTGTTTTCTGCATTGAAAGTATTGGGTAAAAATTATATTTCTGTTGTTTATATGATGCGCGAACATATATGATTGTGTTGATTAAGTGAATGTAAGTTAAAGTATCTGGTTACGTGAAGTTGACTAACATATATAAGAGGATAAGTAATATACACGGTGTAACTTGGGGAAATAGCACAGATTGTTGCCATAGCAGCGCGAAATCACCTCAGCCTCTAGTTAGGGTTGCGCGAAGGACAGTTGTAGCAGATCAAGAAGGTATCGCGAGTTAGAACAGTGCGTGAGGTAACCTATGCAAAGGTAGGCACAATTGAACTAAATCGACCCCTTAGACATCTCCAGGGTGAAAAAACTTGGTTCCAGCATCCCCCCATACTGCTTCAGGTGACACTTCAGTCCACACACCATGGGCTGATGCTGAAGGGGCCAGTAGTGTAGGGATTTGTTTGGCTAAGTAATTCCGAACCTGGGTCAGGCCCCCTCAAGCCAACATGAACAATTCATGATACCCCTGGGCTAACACTTTTTTGTGGTATTTAATGTACTATTCCACATTATATATATAATTTTATGTAAATGTCATTTTTTTTTAATAATTCAATGGTAATTAATGTTGATATTATGTTGAAAATTGCAACAAAAAATTCTCAATTTGATTTATCCTTGATTAAATTGAGAAAATTCGAATTTCCACATCAGCAGACAAATTGGATGATGTTAACTTGTGTGACATGGCTTGTGTAAGCCAGTTTACTGAATAAATTCGATTTGGAGGAGTTATAGTTCAGTTCTACATGTGGGATTGCTAGTTTTTAGCAATCAATGTCAGTTATATCAGGTTGTTTCTAGTTAAACTAATTCCAACTTTTGGAGGAATTGGTGGAAGGTCAGTTAAGTAATGGCAGTTCAGTCAAACTCAATGACCATCTAGTTAACTGATAAATTAGCCCAAAATATCTAGCGTATGAAGAGAATTCGAGTTACCCAGTTGAGGTGTAGATTCCAAGGTAGTGTAAGATCAATTGTAGACTAGTCTTGAGTGTATAGGTGTTGCATGCAGTCAAATCATTAACCCAAGGAATTGCGCAATTCAATTAGGGGAATTTCCAAAATAATAGGGGCTAATTCCTCAAGGAAATGCACAAGGAAATAGGACCTCAAGCTAAGGCAAAATTTGACTAAGTCTAGGTCAGACATCTCTATTCATTTGATTAATGGAAGTAGGTATTAGGGTTTTTAGCAGATTTATTTCCCTAGATAAAAATACTTGTTGCATGTGTGTAATTTCTTCTTGCATGTCTGATATTTTTGTTCTAAATTATGAATTAATGTCCGCTAAGCATTAGAGTAGGTTTGTGTCTTGTGATTTTGATTAAAACTCCATGAGTTGTTGCAAATCTACAACTTAATTTCTACATATTAATCCATATGACAAGCTATGAAATTGTTCTCTTTTCTACGAAATTACCTACTATATTTTTTACTAAACCACGTCTTTTTGCCTCAAAATTATCATTAAAACCTTGACACATACCATTGGTAGCTTAAGGTATGAAATGCATGTTTACTAGTTTTCTTATCATGTTTCTAGATTAGAAATGAAGAATTTTAAAAGAGTAGTTATACATGTGTGTGTGTGTGTGTGTGTGCATGGAATAAATGACGAGGCACTAACTCAATTAAGTGAATGTATGTCATTGATATCATATGATTAGTAGGCATGTTAGCAATTGCAAAAAAAGAAAAAATGGAATCTACATGTTTAACAACATGTCATAAAAAGGGAAACTACTTTAGTTTGAGAATCTATGAGGAATTTAGAGTATATATGTGTAGTCAATTATATATCGTTACATGGAAGTTGTGCACAAGACCAATCACAAGTTGTCCTATTATATGGAACCAATCCAAGTCTAATAAAAGTGTTTTGTTGACCAAGAATTTACTACACTAATAATTGAATATTGTCTGAGATGGCTCGATGCATATAAATCATTACAAAATCGAGGACCAAATGAGTTACTACTAGTAGGATTTCCTTGTTATGTCTAGTCCTTATTTAGATAGTCAATGTATCATGTGATAAATAGTTTTGGTTAAAGCAACTTCTAATTGCAAATGGTATGTTCAGACATAGATTACCCTATTTCATATAAATATATGCATTCTTAAACAAATGATAGACAATGCCAAAGCTATACTATAATTTAGATTCCTTTTAATATAAAATTATGCCCATAGATGCACTGGCTTGTTTATTGAAGTTGTGTTGGTGAATTTGTGATTTCTTGGAACAGGCCAAACCCCAAGTTGGGCCCACTCAAGGTAAGGTCTTTTGTTGTGTGGATTTCTTGTAAGTTGTGTGTTTCATAAAATTACATAATAGATAGAATCGACCAAGTTGATTTATACAAAGTGTGTGCATGCGAATTTCATTTTATTCAGTGTTGAAGTTTATTGAATTTCCTTTCCTATATTTATTTGGGCCATGTTTTAATTTTAAGTGTGAATGATGATGATCCAAATATTTCATAACCAACAATAGTTGTTACGAAACCAACAACAATGCTACGAAATCAACAATGGTTGCTAGAAAACTGTAACTTTACAGATTCACTTAACCCTAATTGGAACATTGACACTGAGCTAGGTATTGAACTGATATTTCGATACATAAGGTGCCACATATATGGAAAAATTAAGAAAAGTTAGCCTTTAAATGTACTTAGGTTCCGCATCACCGATAACTTTCCTTTTGAATCAAGTTTTTGGCATATAGAATCAGTAGAAACT
The DNA here is from genome assembly GCA_000404065.3 of Pinus taeda. Classification (NCBI taxonomy): domain Eukaryota; kingdom Viridiplantae; phylum Streptophyta; class Pinopsida; order Pinales; family Pinaceae; genus Pinus; species Pinus taeda. The sequence continues at coordinate 25,668 of APFE031619350.1, read as the reverse complement.
TTGATTATTGTGTATACATCACTGAGAGCCTCATAAGTGAAGTAGACATTGGGTTGATCAATTAAATGAACGGTGAATGTTTGACATCACTTTAATTAGAGAACAACCATTCACGCCATCATTTTTGGTGTCATTGTTGGGAAGGCACTCAAAAGTATTAAGACTCCTTCCTTAGGTCAAATAGGAATGGCATTGGAGTACAAGTGACCAGAAGGGAGATTCTTAGTTAATACCTTCTAGTAATCAACTTCTTGAACGTAATGCATTTAGAGCATGTTAATTGCATTAGAAAATCATAGGTGGAAAAAAGAAAAAGTCCATTAATACCCCTACACGTGGTGTGGTAGGACCCACACATACTAACATTTCGAAAAACATAAAGGGGAATCCTTTAAAGACCATGCTTATTCAAAATATTATAGTAGGAAAACCTCCCAAAGGAGAGACACCGAGGAGGTATAGAACTAGCTTGGATGAGGAATTGGAAATTTCTTTAGGTTCCAATAAAATTTAAAACCCTGAAACTCCAAGAGAGGAAAACATGGGAGACGAGGAAGTAAATGGACCTAGGGGATAGGTACCTATTACCTTAAAATTTCCCATCCAAGACCCTAATGCAATAGTCCAAATGAAGAACATCCCTATCTCTACCATTTAAAATTTTGATAGCCTATTTAAGGAGGATCTAGACGCATTCATGTTTGAGTTTGATGTTCTTTGCCAAAGTTATGATTATTCTACATATGCTAAAAAACCAAAACGATTTCCCATAACATTGAAAGATGAACCTCTCTATTGTTTCATGGGATTTGGGGGGAAATTTATCTAGACTTGGGATGACATGAAGAAAATGTTTTTGAAAAAATAACAGGACTATTATAAGGTATGTGATATTAAGGAAGAAATATTCAAGATGTCCCAAGCTAATGACAATATTTTGGAAGATTGTGTTAAAATATTTCAACATAATTTACAAAGAACAAAACAAAATACTCTGGACCTAGAATCCTTTCATATCCTTTTTCTTAAGGGGTACGAGAATACTACCTTGAAACATTAAACCCTATGGGTGCGGGAGATGTTTCTCTATTATCATATAGGGATATATGTGATTTGTGTAAACAATATTCTAGAGGGAGTTCAAAATACGATGGAAGTTCTCGGCATGTGGTCCCCAAGATTAATAGGTATAGCGGGATAGGGGTAACTAAAGTTGAGTTAGGGAAACTATTAGAAAACTTAAAAATTGATATTCTTAGCGCCCTTAGCTCTCAATTAGATACCCTGCAAGCTAAAAATAAGGATGAGGTCGATTTAGCCTTAGCAATATTTTTCTCCAAATCTAGAAAAAAACCATGTAGGGAATTGTATTTGAATAATGTCGAGACATGTAACATTTGCAAGCAAAAACATTCTACTCAGGAATGTCCTTCTCTACTAGGGCTTAAGGCCATGTTTCAAGAATCCAATAAGGATATTGAACAAATATGCTATGTGGCTCAAAATAAACCATGGACCCCTTGATCATCTAGACCCACATCCTTCAATCATTCCTAGTGTTTTACTCCAACATTTTGGTTGGTACCCTCCTATTCCTTGGCCATAATGGCCCCATCAAATGAAAAGTCGAGGTTGGGCCCCATGCTAGATAGGACCTTCCCCCTATGGAAATATGGAACCACAAGCTTTGCCTCAAATGCATCTACAAAGACTCCAACTACCTTCAAATCAATCATCTCAAACTCAACAAAGACCTCAATTGCTAGCACAACCTTTACCTAAAAATAAGGAAGCTCGTCCCACCTACAATGTTGAGCTACCTTTTTCCCTACTTATAACTTTCCATCAATGGAATGTAAAGATACTCATCTACATTATGGGAACGTACCCCAAAATTCAAACTTCTCCTATAATGCAGGAAGAAGATAACGAGCATGCCTCTCCAGAACTAGGATTGTTTTCCTCTGAAACTTAAGATATTGCAATAAATCAAACACTTGATAAAGACATGTAATCTAGTCCTTACCTAGAAAGGTTATGTCTTGAAAAGCCTTCAGTACAATTTGAGTTTGACTTTATTAGAGACATAAGGAATATATTTGTGAAGATTCCACTATTTCAAGCCATTATGTACATGCCTATATATGTTAAATCATTTCAGGAATTGTTTGGAAAATCCGGGATGGAAAAAGAAGGATCCTAAGATAGTTGATATCATTGGGAAATTATCATATTTAATATGGGGAAAAGTGTTTATGGAAAAATATGGGGATCCTAGAAGCCTCGTTGTTACCGTTAAGATCAATAACCTCCCCATATCCAATACCTTGATATATCTAGGGGTAACCATAAATTTTATGACTAAATAAACCATGGAGAGGTTTGGATTACCTAGTCTATGACCAACCCCCTCTATCCTTTAGTTGGTTGATCGATCAACTATCAAACCAGAAGGGGTGGTTGAAGATATTGTTGTTTCCATAAATTCATGGGAATACCCAGCTGGATTCATGATTCTCCCAACAAAATATAAGCTTGGAGGCTACCCACTAAATTTGGGAAGACCATGGTTGACCATAATAGATTCTTATATCAGCTATAGGTAAGGGGATATGACTATTTCCCACATAAACTCCATGAAAAATCTTACCCTTTACCCTTTGGCCAAAAATTCACTAGACTATGAAAACCATATATGTTTTGAAGATAGTGATGAAAAGTCTACCAGACCTCTCTTAACCCTTGATCAAGGTTCTACTTTTAAAGAAAATATTGAAGATGATCTCATTTGTATTGTCATGGAAAACTCCCATATTGACTATAATTCACCATATGAAAAGGTCTTAGGGAAAAAATCCCAAGAGACATGATCACCTATTGAATTAGTATAACAATTGGATGTAATAACCCCACCAAATATCATTATAGAAAACCAAACTAAGGTTTTTTTTTTATCTATCCTGGAAAAACTATGAATATCAATGCCCATTTAGAACCCTCATATCAAAAAAAACTTATAGAGGTTCTTTAACCTAGGACCATAGCAATGTGAAGGGAGTCCCTCCCAATCTATGTACTCATCTCATTTACATGAGGGAAGATGCCCAACCTATCAGGAAACCCCAGAGGAGGATGAATCCAACATTAAAGGACATTCTTAAGGAAGAGTTGCAAAAATTGTTGAATACAAATTTTATATATCATATCTTTGACAATAAGTGGGTCCTCCTTTGGTCAGTGTTCCCAAAAAGAATGGAAAATGGTGAATTTGTGTTGACTATTGGGAGTTGAATAAGGCTACCTTGAAATATTATTTCCCCCTTCCCTTCATTGATCAAGCCTCGGATACCCTTCTTGGGAAGAAATTATTTTCCTTTCTTGATGGATTCAATAGCTACAATCAAATTCAAGTAGCCTTTGAATATAAAAATAAAAAAGACGACCTTAACCTATCCATGGGGAACTTATGGATATCAAGTCCTCCTATTTGGACTATGTAATGCTCCAGTAACACTTCAATGGGTTGTTCTTAGGATATTCACTTATTTTACCAATGGTAGTGTCGAAATATACATGGATGACTTCACTGTACATGGAGAAAATTTCAAAGAATCCTTGATTATATTGAGAAGGTATTAATCTGATGTCATGATAAAAAACTTGCTCTCAGTGATGTGAAATGTCATATGCTTCTCATTGAGGGAATTGTGTTAGGACACCATGTTTCCTCTGAAGGTATTAGGGTGGATCCAATTAAAATATAAGTAATTCTTAAGCTATCAACCCCAACTACACTAAAATATGTCTACAACTTCTTAGGTTATGCAAGATACTATCAGAGATTTATTGAAAATTTTACTAAGATAACTTTCTACCTATTTCATAGACTTAACGAAACTTGCAAATTTCTCTTGGAATGATCAATGCCAGCTAGCCTTTGATGCACTTAAAGAAAATTTATCCACCGCTCCTATCTTGCAAGGTCCTAACTAGTCCTTTCCCTTTCACATCCATACTAATGTTGTAGATACCACTATTGAGGCTTTATTGGGACAAAAGTAGGAACCAAAACCATACAACATTTATTACATTAGTAAATATTTAGCCCCAATTGAATTAAACTATATGACCACTAAAAAAGAATTCCTTTTCGTGGTACATGTCATTAGTAAATTGTTTCACTACATTATTGGATACCATATATTTGTACACATCAGTCACTCCGCAATTCAATGTCGAATGAGTAAACCCATTACTCATGGAAGAGTGACTAGGTGTGTAGTGCCCACTCTACTTTCCTGATTCTAATATGACATTATCTTACATACTTTAGTCTACGAGTAACTCAGGCTGAGGATCCAGAAGCGTGACTCTATTATCAGTGAATGTGATGGTTATGTATGTTCTCTATTAATATTATGATTACGATATAATTAATGGTTATGTGTACTCTCTATTGATATCATGATGGTGATAGTAGTAAAGGATATACATGTTTATATTGATGTTATAATGATGATAGCTTTGATCTATATGTATGGTTCCATTAAGGTTATGATGATGCTAG
>APFE031619350.1:0-11075 GCA_000404065.3 Pinus taeda | reverse complement strand
TTTTTAATGTTTTTTTTTTTTTTTTTTCTTTTCCATATTTTTGTTTTTTTTGTTTTTCTTTTGCCAATTTTGTTTTAGGGTTTGCATGATATTTTTTCTCTGAGAAGAAGTTTTTCGGCATAAATCACATGATATATTATTTGTCCACGCATTTCAAACCAACCTGTGTGGTTCATCGTCAAGACAAGTTGAAGAATCAAATCTAGGTTGTATGTTAAATAGTCAGAGGAGAACCCCCAACAACCATATTTGACTAGGCAACGACTATATTGCTAACATCTATATTTGACTGGGAAATGGATAATCGGATTGGATAACTGATAGGGATAAGAGAGCATAATAGGAATTAATTACATATATTTAAGTAAAATAAATAAATATTTAGTTATTTAATTGAAAGTTAGTTAAAACTAAGTAAAATAATTAAATAAAATTTAATTTAATTAAAGTAGAGATTTAACTATATTAAGTCAATACTAAGTTAGTGATACTTTGATTAAATAAATTGGATTCAAATTATATAATTAAATAGTTAAATGGGGAATAAACTAAGAGCTATATAATTAAATATTTCATATTTAGTTAATTTAATAGTAAGTAGTTTATATTTAATTACCTGATGTTGTTAGATCTATATTAAGATATATATATATATATATTTCTGTTTGGAATATTTTGATTTATAATTTTTTATTTTTTTTAATAGGATTTCCATGGCAACGAAGGGTTTCGGCCATTGGAATTTGTTTTTCCTGCAGGTATAATGTATTGGTTTACTCGTAATTTTTTTTTTTTGAGAAACAGAGGATATCTTTGTTGGGAAATTTATGTATTGAACTCCCAATTCGTTGCTTTATCTGCGCAAGTATTTGTCTCAGCTTCTCATTTAAGGGTGGAGGGAAATAACAACGAAGATTATGCCTCGGGTAACCATTTAAAGAGTAACTCATTTCCTTTCTGGTGTTGAGTTTTTCTTGGTTTAAAGGAGAGGAATGATTATAAGATTTTATCCAACGAGCAATGTTTTGACAGGTGCAACTGTACAACGTGACTGAAATGGCACTTCATACTTAAAATTTCATTCTTTGAGTTTTGTAATTTTATTTTCCTTTACCGGAAATTTCTTGACCCTGTTACTACCTCTGTTGGCACATAAGGTTTAACCAAAATCCCTTTCTTTTAATGAATTTGGGTCGCGACTATGGCATTTACTTACAAGTTATCTGATTTGAATGTGTAAATTTGAAGATTTTTAACAATTTGCAAATGAAATTTATATGTGTTTTGGGTAGAGGACCAGTTTACTAAACACATAAACAAGTAAATTTAAACCAAATTTTACAGTCATACAAAGACAAGACCAACATATCTGAAATACATAACACAAGCATGATAAAGGAGTTCACCCCTCTCTTGGGCTACATCTCTTGATCCAACTTCCAATTTAGGGCATCTTTCATTAAAAATTCTCAAAAGTGTTTTTACACAATTTAAAAATCTCAAATATAAGAAATGATGTCTCCAATGGATCCAACGATGTCAAAAACCCCTATTTTGGTTCTTTATGCACCTCATTTGGCTAAAAAATGAGAAAGTTATGCTTGTTCCTTCCTTTTCCCAAATTATGTTGCTAACCATCCTCCAATTCGGCCTAAACTTGGCTTGATCACCCAAAACACAGAACCGGCGCACTAAACCGGCACAAATCCCACTTGATAGGAAAATTTGTTGGACCATTAAGGCCACTATTAAGGCCCCAGTCCCAAAATTCCTGGTCGCATGACGACCATATGACCATGAAAAGCTCTGAAATTTGGGGGCTCTATCTAGCCCCTATCTCCGCGTGCCCTTGGTTCTATCATCCGCATGTGACCATGGTTCGCCCCCCTAGGGGCTAGCCCCTCTAAACTCTGCCACACCCATGGTTTTATGGAAGCTCAATAACCTTGGGGTAGCCCCCTCCAACTATTTTGCCACGGTTATGCGCTCTGGGCTTTCCAGCTACGGTAAGGATTTGGGTGTCGTAACCGTGGGCCATGTCCATGGGATGGGATAGGCCCCGCGGTCCAGTGGTGCTTGGGCGGCTAGGGCCTAGGGCTTAGCTTAACCCCTCCCCATAAGCACATACACCAAACTTTAAATTTACTTCTATAACAAGTGACATAGTGTGGTGCAATGGTATGGTTCTTGGTTGTTTGGTATGTGGTCTCAGTTTCGAACCCTGGGGTGTTGCTCAACCTCCAAACAAATTTTAATGTGGCACTTGAAGGCCACGTGGCCATCTCTGGTTGGCCCACATGGACTTCAACCATTGGCCAAAAAAAAACTAGGCATAATTAAAAATGTTTAAAAATTTGACCTTAGAACAAAATTGGAGAAATTATGCAAACCCATTTTATTTAAACTTTTCTCCTAATCAAATGAGGCCATGTGGTGCCCATGGGGCTTTGGATTGACAGTGAGTGGGTGCACTGTTAAGGCACTCCTTGTGATAGGTCACTGGTTCAAATCCCCGTGGGTGCTTACCTACCAAAAAAAAAAATGAGGCCATGTGGGAGCCTGCCATTGGCCCAAAAATACCCAGTCACCTGTCCATTTGCCAAAATTTTACCTATATGACAATTCAATCAAAACGTGTGTCTACGAGCATTCGACGTCGAATTTGAGTGAAACGAGTTGCGTTGGATTTAGATTGCTAAGATCTATCCAATCGTACAAGTTTTGAGCTATCACACACTTTAAATTTTGAGCATTATTTTGATCCACCATATCACTCCTCCCCATTGGAAGCTTTTGTACCTCCAAAAGCTCTTTATCAGTCAACAAAAAGATGAGGGCACTGCTCCCTCACCCTTCTAGTCTCATTCCACTGAATTTTGCTTAAGCTTGTCATTTTGAAATTTTCTTAAAAATACATCATTTTCACTGATTTTGGAGTCCTCGTCTTGTTATCATAGATGACATCTTGCTGTAATGTAACAACCCTAGTGAAAATTTCATGTAATAAATGTTAAAAAAAATAACCATGGATGATTGAGACACTTATTCCAAGTTGAATTTTGCGCAACACATCCTGGGGGGTGTTTGTTTAGTTGTTTATGGCTAAGGAAATTGGCAAAGGCAATGACTAAGATATTAAAAGGAAAAAAAAGCATTTTGGCACATTTATTTATGAAAATAATGGAAATTAGATAAAAAGGAGGTGAAAGGTCATAGGTTGCATGTGAGGAGGAAAATGAAAGTAAACAATGGAAAATGAAGAAAATAGAGGCCTCATTAATAAAAAGGCTTCGGAGGATAAGTTGGTAACCTTTTGTCAGATCAGTGTTGGCGCTCTCTCTCATTATTCTCTCTCTTATACTCTTGGATACTTAGAGATTTCTTAGAGCGCTCTTGGAGGGTGTGGCATACTTGAATTCTTGGAGCAAGAAGGCAAAGGAAGAGTAGGAAAGTGCAAGAAGGCATCGACATCAACAACTACATCATATTTTCTTACAGGTACCGAGTTGCATGTATGATTTCTTCACTAGTTTTGGCATGCATGGCATATGCATGTGGATTCTTGGTTGTGATCTATCATTGGTATAGAGGATTTCCTGGATCGAATGTGGATTTCTTAGCCTTTCCATTTCCTGGATAGCCATGGTGATTATGGGTTTACTTTCATTTCTTGTTTTTGGTGGTTCTCATGTTTCCTTAGCTTGGGTTGAGTTATTAGTTTTGGAAGCCATGGTTGAACAAATGCTCTAAGAGCCCTATAACAACTTGGGTTGAGTTATTAGTCCTGGAAGCCCTAGTTGGAAAAATTCTCTCGAAGCCTCGGTTGGACAAACGCTCTGGAAGCCCTGTATAAGTTTTGGGTTGAATTACTAGTTCTAGAAGCCTTATTTGGAAAAACGTTGTAGAAGCCCTGGAAGGCTTTGATGGAGACTAATTTGGCGATGATTTTAGTGATGCCCGACTGTGAGGTGGAATCATTGTTTGATGGGTTGAGGTGGATGGCCTTTTGAAGCCCTGGATCAATTTTGATTGATGAGTTCTATGAGATCCCACATTCATGTTTGGAATATGGCACAAGGGTGAATGGTTGAAGAGAGATTTGGCTCGGCCATTCTACAATCGGGTGGAACGTGGTAGTCCCATCTCTGGTTGGTTCATTACATTCATTAATGAGAAATCCATTCCCTTGATTTTCATGTGTAAAGGTACTAATGTATTTATGGATTTGAGGGTTGTCATGTTTATTGTATTTATGTTCCTATTATGTTGGTTATATGCACATTTTATGGCAGCAATCATGTATGGCACTCATCATGTTTTTACTTGTATGTGAACAGATAATGTGCATATGGCCCAATAGATGATAATGCAACAAATGGCATGAAGGAACAATTGTTCGTAGTGATTCTCAAATAAGTATGAGATCCCTACGCTTAACTCTGTTATTTACACCTGTAGAATACATGTCGATGATATGTTTGAAGAAATTCCTGTCATGGCTAGTAGGTGTCCAGTCAAGGTCTTGAACAAGTATTTGCTTTAGTACTATCATTTCCACATTACTTTATTGATTTGAAGAGATGGATCAGTTCTAGGCAGTGACCTAGGTTTTGGGCCTGAAAAAGTGGCTCAAATATCAGAGTCATTGGCATAACACTGGCAATTCTAGCCCATAGTCACTGGAAAGTAGGCCTCTGAGAGAGACTTTAGGTTGTTGGTCGCTCCCTTGCCCATAGCATGAAAGCAACTATGGCCCAAGAGACCTAAAATAGGAGTAGGACCTAGGGATAGGTTGTCTGAGTGGATGACTTGTCCTCCGAGGGTTTTGTTGAGGATGTTAGATGTCTGTACAGTGTGTTTCTGTCGGTTCCACTTCTTTAAGGTGACTAAGACGTCGAATCATATCATAGTGGCCCCTCGTCGCATGTTTTACCCAGCTAGACGGTTGCTTGGGTAGATGTGGCAAGAGGGTGTTACAAAGTGGTATCAGAGCATGGGTCACCCCTCAAGATAGATGGGCTATGTGTTGGTCATGCATGCATGTCAATTGCATGTGTGTCTCTTACACTTATATACTTATTACAATTGCTTGATATCAAATTAGGGTTGTAGTATGGTTATCATGGAGAATTTGTTTTTGATTTCATGAAATGTATTTGAAATGAGTATGTGACTAACTGTGTATGGAGTATATGTTGCTTACATGTTGATTTCATGGTACCTACTTACATCCTTATATGTTAGGTTACATTTTTGAATATTTTGATTACATGCATCGGTCGTGTAGGATGATTACAAGATTTGATCGCTTATGTTCGACTACATGCGTTTATGTATATTTGTAGTTGGTTTGTCACTGGATCCTAGTTAGAGTGATGTTTTTGAGTTGATACCTTTACTCGCATATGTCTATATGTTGTTATGATCAAGTTATAAATGTATCACGTTGATTTGGTAGTCTTGCAGAAAAGGTATCCTCCCCAAGTTATGCTAAGGTACATGAATTACTATGGTTTATGTGACATACTATGTCTTGTGGGAAGAATATTAAATGGCTAGCAAAATGGTTGACTATAGAGACTCTCCCTACGAATCCGAAGAGAAATATGGTTTTGGGAACCCCTCTGACTTGGCAATACATTGAAAAGTTTAAATGAGGAGATAAGGACTTGTAAGAAAAATAAGGAATAATCATAAAGTCACAGGAAAAGTTAACAGAGGTGAATGTAGTAATACTTCAGAGCTTGTCGGATTTTCAGCGACAAAGACCACTACGGATCAATCATGAGAAGGAAGATAAACTAATTGGGCATACGGTAGTAGATCACATGGAGGTCACCGATCAGATAGAGAGGACACAATACAAGATGGTAGGTTGTTGGACACTCCAGAGAGGAGAAGGGATAGACACATGTATGATTCTAGCTCTGATTCATATAGGCACTATGATCGTCACTAGTATCATCCTTACAGGAGGGGTGACATAGATACTTTCCGGATGAATTTAAGAAAGTGAAGCCACCTACTTTTGATGGAGAGATAAAGAGATCACAAGATACAGAGGAATGGCTTCTTGGTATGAAGAAATTCTTCAGGTTGCATGACTACTCAGAGAACATGAAATCCAGAGTGGCTACTTTTAGTCTTAAATGTAAAACAAACATCTAGTGGGAAGATGTGAAGAATGTCATAGATATAGATGAGGAAGATCTAACTTGGAGTGAATTTGAGTTATATTCAAGAATACGTATCTATCGGAGAGATACTTTGATGACAGGGAAAAAGAGTTCTATGAACTAAAGATCGGATCCATGACAGATGATGAGTACACCAGTAACTTCTTGGAACTGATGAGGTATGTGCCTTACCTCAAGGAGGAGAAAGCTAAGATTCAGAGGTTCATTAGTGGATTATCAGTTGCATTCAAAGACAAGATTGAATTTGATGAGCCTAGATCATTGGAGGAGGCCTTTGGAAAGATAAAGCATTGTTACAAGAAATCAAAGCACATAACTGAGACGAAGCCAGACTGCAGAAGTAATGTAAAGAAAAAAGGAAAATGGGATAAAAAGTAAGCAATCCCACAGGGTACAGATAACAAGGAGAATATTGCAACACCTAAGAGGTTCAATACATCAGATAGAGGTCAGAGACATAGAATTGAAGAGAAGAACAAGGATGTAGGCTGGAAGACCATAGAGTGTTGGACTTGTGGCAAAGACCATCGCAGGACAATTGTCTATAGAATCAAGGTGGTAGACCTCAGATATATAGTGCACACGAGGCAGAGACTATTGGAGATGTGGGCCAGAGTATTCCTCGTATCTATGTAGCCATGGAAAATATGGGCAAACGGAACAACATGCGTCTATCATTGAGATTAACGGTAAGCTTTGTGATCAAGTTATTTCTATCTTGATTGACAATAGATCTAATTATAGTTATGTTAGTCCTAACTTGGTGGATAAGTGTGGGTTAAATAAGGAGTTTCATGAAGAGCCTTGGTTAGTGTAGTTGGCTACATGTATGAAGAAGCGAGTTCATCATTGGGTATGAGCTTGCGCATTTCACTTACATGGTATGCCTACCGCAACACTTTTGAATGTTTTACCATTGGGTTCATACAATATGTTATTGGGCATGGATTGGTTGTATAGATATAGGTAGATATTGGTTGCCATCCACCTATGCCAGGTGTCCCCCCCACCATTATTTCTTTCAGTTTTTCAGTTTCCTTAATTGTAGCACAGTTTACTATTTTTGGCAATTTTTTCAGGTCATCAACTTCCGGAGCCGTTTTGAGGCCCTAAACAACGTTTTTTTGGAAATATTCCTCTAATTGATTTCCCTGAAATCATGTTTTCAGTTGTATTCCTCGGAGAGATATTTCCAATTAGGTATCATGCGCTTCAAATGAAGAAAATATGACCAAGTTACCACCCCAAAAGTTGGCTGCCCAACTAACCCCAACGGGGCCCATAAACTCTTTGTACATCTCCTCGAGTTAGGGTTTTGGTTGTTTAGGGTTTTCTCTTATTGTTCAATAATAAAAAGGTCCTTGAACCTCATTGTAACTCAATTCAGAGGCATGTAACTGCCACATCTCTTCTCAGAGATAAGCTACGATCACCTGAGCTAGTCTCATTTCCATTATGTTTGTAAGCATATTCATTATTTGATATTAATGAAACATAGTGTTATTTATTTGAATCTTTGATCGGAGAATCCACAGTAAGATGATGGATCCCATTTGGGATTCGAAACGTTGGTGTAAAAATCATCTTACTGTGGATTCTCCGATCAAAGATTCAAATAGCACAAACCACAGATCTCTGAAATCCAAAGTGTTATTTATGTTGCATCTCTGTATTTATGGTTATATCTCTAATTTGTTGTGTTTCTATTTAAATTTGGATCAGTGGTATCAAAGCAGTCTGCTCTTTCTTTGTTTTTCTTTGCATGTCCCCAACGAAAGTCGGGATAAAAGGAGTTAGGGCTCAAATTTGTCAAAGCTTTGCAAGACCAGCGTCAGAAATCCCGATGGCCTCCCATTGGAGAAGAAAAAAAGATGAGGGAGTAGGAGATCCAATCAAAATATTGCTCGAGGAGGCCCTCGAGAAACAAAGGAATGTGATGATGGATAACTTTGCCCAAATCCTTCAACGGTTGCCCATCGGCGACGCACCCACATCCAACAGTCACTCTGGAGGCTCCACACCTTTTAAGGTACAAGTAAACTTTGACATTTCCATATTTGAGGGCCTAATAGATGCAGACACAATAGATAAATGGTTGAATCTACTAAAAGGATATTCTTATGCTCATTATTTTTCCATTTGAGAAAATATTACTTTTGCTCTTCTTGAGAAACCTATTGTGAGCAGAAGGATGAAAGTAGACCTCATTATTTTCAGTTTCTCCCACTTGGAATTCATTATGGGATGCAATCAAGGAGAAGTACTACCCTGTGGGGAGCTATAAGGACAAATACATAAAGTGGACCACGTTGCGACAACGAAGGGACCAACATGTGTCAAAGTTTACCAATGTTTTTCATACCCTTCCCACGAAGTTGGGTATCAAGGATTTTGAGTAACATTTGGTACTCAAGTATCGCAACTACCTACATAGATACATCCAGGACGAGATGGAGTTCCTGGACATCTCCTCGCTCAACACAACGTACCGATACACCGTCAAGATCGCGCAAAACTTTAGACAGAAGAAGCGAGACTTTGGATCTGTGAATCTGAAGCAAGGGAAAGGTGCCCCCAAACCGTAAAACAAAGGACAAAGCCAAGGCAGGATGGCCTAGGAAAAACCGCCAAGGCGGCAATCAAAGAACAAAACTTTGAAGCTGAAGATGGACATGTGAAAGTGGTGTGAGTTCCATAAGAGCTCCACCCACAACAGAAGTGAGTGTCGGGCCAAGTCATCATTGGTGGCCAAACTGAAGGCTTCAGAATCAGATGCATGTTTCGACTCTGAGTCAGATTCTAATAAGGGGAATGAAAAAGAGAAGAATATTGTTGATGTGGAGCCCAACACCACTGTCGCCACCACAAAGATCTAGAAGGAGCAACCCGAAGATCCAGGGGAGGAGGACCATCTCTTCCACTCCCAGATGTGTGTAAAGGTTTCCCCTCTACAGTTCATTGTCAACAATGGGAGCTAAAAGAAACTCATTGCAGCAGAGGTCGTAAAAAGGCTAGGCTTACCGACCATAGCACACCCACAACCGCACACCATTAGGTGGCTTCACCAAGGAAGAGATCTACACGTGAGCCAACAATATCACCTTCCATACAACATCAAGCCCTTCGTGGATGAGGTATTATGTGACGTTTCTCCCCATGATGTTTGTGATGTATTATTAGGCCAACCATACTTGTGGAAGCGACATGTTGTGTATGAGTCAAGGCCTCGTGTTGTTATTGTTACACTGGGAAATAAGTTGTATAGGATATCGAAGGTAGCACCGCCTACTACCATCTCTCCAGTAACTGCAAAACAATGCAGTAAGCTCATTTCAAAAACTGTGAAATTTGTTTTCCTGATGATACACCCTTAAGGAAATAAGAAGACAATGGCCATGACATCCAGATAGGGCCCCTCCGCACAAAAACAACATATGGACAATGTTGTGGAGGAGTACGAGGACATCTTCACCTCCCCTGTAAGGGTTCCTCTGCACTGTCAGGTCATGCACTCCATCGATCTGACCCAAGGTGTGTTGTTACCAAATGGACCAATCTATCAACATGAACTATGAAATCAAGAGGAAAATTCAGGAGCTGCTCTAGAAAGGTCACATTCCGCCGGGTTCATAGCCCTATGGGAGCCCAATCATGTTGGTACAGAAGAAGGATGGGACTTGGAGACTCTGTATTGACTATTGGGCGCTGAACAAGATCACTATCCAGAATAGGTACCCGATCCCACAAATTGATGACCTTTTGGACCAACTCAAGGGGGAAAATATTTCAGCAAGATCGACTTAAAGTTCGGATATCACCAGGTAACAATTAAACCCTCCGATGTGTGGAAGAATGCCTTCAAAGCCAAGGGGGCCTTTTCAAATGGTTGGTTATGCCTTCTGAGTTGACGAATGCTCCTACAACCTTCATGATGCTTATGGATGACATCTTGCAGCCATTCACCAACTCAATTGTAGTGGTATATTTAGATGACATCCTGATCTTCAACCAGAGTTGGGAAGAGCACCCTCCACCACATCCAACAGGTTCTCCAAACACTGTGGAAAGACAAGTTGTGTGCCAATTTGGAGAAATGCACTTTTGGCATGACCCAGGTTCAGTATTTGGGATACATTATTGATGAATGAAGGGTGCATGTGGATCCAACCAAGATCCAAGTCCTTCGAGATTGGCCAGTCCCAACCACTCTAACAGAGCTCCGCATATTTCTGGGTCTTGCCAATTTCTACCACAGGTTCGTGTTGGTGTTCTCTCATATCACTTGGCCCTTCAGTCAAGTCACCAAAGGAGGAGCAAAAGCAAAATTCTTTTGCTCTGAATCTCAACAAAAGGAATTCACGGAGTTGAAACATCACCTCTATTTTGCACCAATGCTCACATTACCAAACTTGCGACAACCATTTGAGATCAAGACAAATGACTCTGACTATGCTATTGTGGCAGTCCTTACTCAACAGGGGCATCCAGTGGAATATCACAGTGAGACACATTCAGTCACAGTCCAAAAGTATCCTAGTTATGACAGAGATGTATTCCATTGTGTATGCCTATCGACAATGGAAGCATTACATTTTGGGGTAGGAAATGGTCATCCACACATACCACCGACCCCTGTAGTTCATACAAATGCAAGGGAAGTTGTAGAATTATCACCATCAGAAGTGGTCCACATACCTGCAACAGTTCCATTTGAATATAAAGTACAAGAAGGGCAGCAAAAATAATGTTGCAGACTACATCAGTCGACCACCGATCATGGCGTTAACCACCGTGCTCAACTCTTGTGGGCAAAAGGCTTCGGATTGGCCACTCCTCTACAAATTTGACCCAAAATTTGGCCACACATACAATACGCTC
>APFE031619349.1:0-10817 GCA_000404065.3 Pinus taeda | reverse complement strand
ATATATAAATAAAATTAACATAGGTTATATTCAATGAGTTTTATGTGAAGTGATAAATGGGCAGAGGTAAAGTATAAATGAGAAATCATAAGTGTAATTAAAATGTAATAGAGATAATTTATACAACTAAATTGGCTAAAACTCAAACGTTCAAACTTCAAAACATCATTGACATTTCAGAGATTGTTTAGTTTGGTTAGGAGACCTGGAAAATAAATACTAAAATTCCATTAATGGTGGTTTGTTTTGCTTAGATTAGGAAACAATTCAACTTCAATGTGGCATTGACTAACAATTTGCAACCATTCATTAAGTTTCTCTTCAGGGAAATGATATTTTTGAATCCCACGATTCGTGTTCCTTATAAATGGGTAGCTACCCCCAAGGTAAATGCCCCTAAACATGACTCTGCATACATTGCACAAATATTTGTGACAATTCATTAAGTTTCTCTTTAGAGCAATGACATTTTTGAATCCGATGAATCGTGTTCCTTATAAATGGGTAACTACCCCTGACGTAAATGCCCCTAAACATGACTTACATTGCACAAATATTATGGAACATAAGTTTCATTTTCAAGTTTGTTGATGAATTGCAAGAATGAGCTGTTAGGTAGGTCCATTAAATCAACGTTGGAAGTTGAAAACATCAAAATAATTAAATATGAAATACTTAAGTAAATAGTATGACTACGTATGGATGTCTAATTTGGAACCATATAAAAAACTTGCTAAAAAAACTTAGTTAGCAAGTTAAAAATTTATTACATAAATATTAAATATTAAAGATAAATGTTTATGCTTTTGAATTATTCAAAAGATGATATTAGAGTTTAAGAAAGACAAATCACCCACATCATATTGATAAAATTCCCAAAGTAATACATGGTTCAAAACCTGAAAAAATGGTTGAAATATTGTATAGTCTAAAACTTAGAAAATGGTCAAATTAATAAGTATTCCGAAATTCCTAAAGGCTAAGGACAAAAACGTATCATTAACAACGAATATTATCATAGATTTTGATCTTCAATAACAAGGCTATTCATGTAAGGTTGCCATTCACTCCGAGCTACACCTCTATCATCACCGACACCACCACCACAATCATTATTTCCAAGATTATGAAATGTCATCTAAGGGTATGCCCACCAAGTCTTCTTTTAGTGAAGGATTATTACTATTATCATCAATCTAAGTAGCATCCTAGACATCCACAACCCATTGTATTGTATGGCCTTCTGAATACTTAAGTAGCTTACTTAAACAAAGTTGAAGACTATTATGACTGTAAACTTCTTGCACCATATTAGAGGTAAGCATATTACTCTTAACGAAGTGGGTGAAACTATGGAAGACATTTTTTTTTCATCTATTGAAGAACTAACAACTTGAGATAACAAGTGTAAAGCAAGTTGTTGAAACTCTCGGACTTTTCCCCATATATCCTCTGCCATCCAATGGGATACCTTTTTTGCTTAAATCTTCATGTCCTTCTTTGCATCCTAAGCGAATGTATAGGAACTAAGGCACAAAATCAATAAATTGCACTCACATCACACTTGCATCATCAAGGTATACATCTTCCTTATGGCATAAGGAACCCTTGCTTTTCCCATTCATCATCAATGGGTAGAATTTTGTTTGTTGTTTCAATATATCACTTTGAATTAAGGGCATATAGAGAAATGCGAAGAGAGGTATTGAGTTTTATCCATCTCTTCTCTACCATATTGTAGATTTATCTGGAAAACCCCAAACGAAGGGTTCTCTAATGAATTATGAGTTTTATATTTTCCACCATGCTACCCATACATTAATATATTTTCCAAAGAGTAATGGAATCAAAATATACATACCTAATCAACATCATAATTGCAGTTGTAAAAGAATTGACATATCTAGACTCAAACCTCAATTGTTCTTCAAGAAGGGTATTTTTTTCTTTGTTGTTTAAGCTGATTAATATTTGGGCAGTGTATTACACTCTTGAGGAACAATAGTGGCATGTAAGGGTGCATGCACCTCAATCATATATTAAAGAAGAATGAAGTATGTGCAAAAACATTGTTTGTTGTTGGAGATAAGTTTTTGGGAAAAACTATGTGTCGAGAAATTATAATGCTCAATATTTTGGGTGAACACTTCACCCATCTTTAGGAACTTTAAGCTAAAAAAAAATTATGATAAAGAGACAACAAGATCAATTACTTTAAAGAGGATTATCCTTAATTAACTATTGGGAAAAAAATAATTAATCAATTAAAAGGGGTTTTGAAATATTTTTCATAAATAATATAATTTAAATAAATTTTAGGAGTTCAAAATTCAACTAAATATGGAATACCAATTAAGATAAAAATAAATTAGAAATCAGGGTGGTAAGACTAATAGAAAAAATTCATTATATTATTATATTTTAGTTTTAAATAGGGACACTAATAATTGAAAAATATATTATATTTATAATATAGTGGTGGTGGAAAAAAATTGATTAATTAAAATGTTTTGAAAGTTTTTCTTATAGATTAAATAAATTTAGGTTTGGAACACTCAAATAAATTGGGGAAAAAAAAATTAAAAAAATTCAAATAAAAATGAACATAAAATAAAACAATAAAATAAAAATAAGGACAAGTAAGATTGAGTAAACAAAATTCGAATTCAAGCTTCTGTGATCTATATCATATTGTATAAGAATTTTTCGGAGTAAATCATCATGTGTCCTGAAGATGAACCAGACTGTTCGAAACGCGTCAACCAAAATCTTCAATGTGATTTCTTCCGAATTTTTTTTATACAAAACAAAAGTCATAAATCATTATTAAATAATTGTTGATTAATAAAGGAAATTATATAACAATAAAAATATATATAACAAAAATATTATAATAATTAGTAGGAGGAGGAAAAAATAATTATTTAGTTACAAGCTTTCATGGTGAACTAAATTGGGAGAAGAAATCATGGTTAAAACATATTAGAATAATAGTTGTAAGACCTAGAAAGAATGTCCCAATAGTTCATTAAATAGTTTATAGATTATGTGTAATGATATAAAATTAAAAAATAGTAATAACTATTAGAGCATTATTTTATAAAATTATTATTATATTTGGATTATTAATTAATAAAATTATTATTGCTAGTAATAGATATGGTTTTTTTAGTATCAATGTTAATGTTATTAGTACTAGATCATACTATTTTTTTTCCAAAGAAAAGGGCAACAACTTTCTATTAATTAAAACAGAGAGTTACATTGTAATATATGTAATGAAACATTCCAGAGTTGTCCCGAAGTACTCGTGTGCATTAAGCACACAGAGTAGCAGGACTCGTGTGCATGAGGCACATGAAGTAGCAGTGCCACCTTGGAGAAATAAAAAGAAAAAATAAAAAAATAAAATTGATACTAGTCTTTTCTCCCTTTCTTTTTTTCCACTTTTCACCAACTTCTGGTGTTGGGAGTGGTTACAATGGAAAGATGATTTTCACTTGTATGGTTGGGAGAGTCTTTGTCAGATTCCAATCCGTCTGATCCCTGAGTTCCCTTGATGCCGATTATTTCCATTCCTGTTGGTTGAGATTCTTGGTGCTGCAATGGGTTGTTGGGGTCTTTCTCCTCATTAGGTATGTTGTTCTCTGTCTTTTGCTCCTCCATTTCTGCTTTGTATTCTACTGTTTCTACTTGTTCTTCTTCTTCCTCCACGGGGGCTGTGTATTGCCATCCTTTTCGCTGTTTTTGTTGCTTCTTGTTCCATCTGGGTGTTTGTTTGGTTTCCAGACATGCACTGTGGAGGTGTCCTATTTGTAAACACCCACGACATCAGAAGGCTATATTTTCATAGTCTAGCTATTGTGTCCACTGTGAATTATTAAAGTTCAATAGTATGCTTGCTGGTAATCCTTCACTGAGATCTACCTCAATACATATCCTGGCAAAAGTAAATATTCCTCTTGTAAGTCTGTCTTCGTCGATTTTAAGGAATTTTCCAAATGTATTTCCTATGGCGATTAAAACATTGTGGTGTCAGAAATGTAGTGGGAGGTTGTGCAACTTGACCCAAACTGGCATCTTTGATACCACCATTGTGTTGGCGTCGAAATTTGGAAACCAAGGGGTCATAGAAAGTCCTGCATTGCCCCAAAACCATGGTCCCTTGTTAAGGATATTTTCCCTTTCTTGTACTGTTCTGAATCAGACTATAAAGAATCCTTTGGGGCATAATTATATTTCACACTCTGGTGACAAAGCATCATATATCCATTGGTGCAGCATATAATATTTAGGCTAGAACCCATTGAATCTGCATATAACTGATTTGGAATAGAGATTTGCGTACAGGTCGTTTACCTCAAGCATTGCGATGGTAAGAGCAGGATTCTCAATTTTTTTCTCTACGATGTAAGGTCCTAGTAGTTCGGGTAGAGTTGTTGTATTGGATTGTGCTTTATCCTTACCTTTGACTATGTCCTTAAAGGATCCAGTGCTTTGAGCTAGTTCCAGCGCATCCGCCCCTCAGACGTAGGTTAATCATGATGTTCAAGTTTGTGGCAATGCCACAGTACTGGAGTGTGTATTGGTCCTATAAGTTGTAGCCTGAGTAGATTAGGTTTTGTCGATATGCTGGTATACTGAGGTGGTTTTGGATTTTTAACCTTAGCTGTTGAATCCTCCTCCCATTCCAGATCCTCGAGTAAATAGTCTTGCCCTCCACTGTTTTGATGAAGATTTGTATCACATCTTCCTCAGTAGTCGGTGGATCTATTTGATGAGGGGCTCGATCTATTGCCCATGTGCCTTGAGGTGACAGATCTAAGTATAACGATCCCATCCAAGTGCCCCATACTTCCACTTGTGCTTTTGTGCTCGTCATAGAGGGTTTCCCTTCCTCTGTTGTCGCAGGTTCTGCTTGCCAGTGGTAAACAATGGAAATTGGTATGTAGGCAGTCAGATGTGGTCCACTTCTATGCCGATCTTCTTTTTGGCTACCCTCTTCATCTCTCCCATAGTCAGATCCATTAGAAGCATTGTGTTTCAAGTTGGGGGGGTCCTCTGTGTCCGCAGTGGAGGTCGTTCTTTCACAAGGGTTGCGTACTCTGTTATCTGGAATCGACAAGGGTTATACACTGCTGCTAAAGCACCCCTATGGCTAAGACCCATGATCTGAGAGGTATCCTTAGCCAGCTCTCTACCATTCTTGGTCTGTTTTGTGGGTTCTACGATACCCTTCAACTGTTTCCAGTGAGAAGCCCAGAGGATCACGTCAGCCCAATCCACAACAGGCCACCCAATCTGGTATGAGCCCTAGCTAGGGTTGCTTTGCGTTGCAGGGGCGAGGTTGTCCAGTGTGTCATTGGCCTGGTTGGTTGCTGTAGAAACCCTCAAGCGTGCCATCTCCCCAGCCTTCCCGACTTTCATTATTATTCGACACTACAACTTGGCAATGAGATCATAATATTATATTATATTTATTCATATATTTTTATATTATTTATTATTATTATTATTTTATTATTTATTTATTTATTTATTTTTTAAACTTTATTTTTTAATTTTTTTTAATTTTTATTTAATTTTTTATTTTTTATTTTCCTGAATTGGACTAATTCTATTAATGAAAAATATGGTACAAGAAGATACATTCAAGAGAGACAGAGAATCAGCAACCGGAAATGATAGGACTATCAACCTCAGTTTCGGAGAAGAAGTGAAACAAGCAAGAAGCTACAACATATGGATGGAAGCAAAAAAGACTGACTCTACCTAGAATGGGTAGAGGCCTTAACACGAAGCTTTTTCCCTTTCCTTTTTTTGACTTCGACCCAACCATCGTGGGGTGAATGAGCAATAACAACTTGAAGATTGGGGTTCTCCACAGGGTAGCCCTCCTTTTATGAATCAGAGGAGGAGGTCAAATGGACGCATTTCTGAGCGGTGGCGGTATTGGAGGACTGCGCCGAACCATCGGTGGAAGGGACCACATAATGAGGGGCTTGATCCATTTCCGCATCACTACCTTCATGTTCAGAGCTGGAGGAATAAGAATCCACGACCGGAGGTGGAGAGAAGGGAACCCATCATTTGGACTTGGGCTTGGAGAAGTTATCCTTATTCTTTTTTGTTGGGCGAGATGGGCAGGTGTTCTGCAAATGCCCTGATTGGTGGTAATGGCGGCAACGGAATGCAGTATTTTCGTAATCTAGTGTCTGGGACCAGATAAAGTCGTTTATCTCGAGATTGACTTGGTCTGGAAGTCCTTTGCTCAAATCTAACTCCACACATATTCTGGCATATGAATAGAGACCTTTGGATTCCCGCCAGGAATCTCCCATAATGAAACTGCCCAAGGTGTTGCCTATAGCTCTATAGACACGAGTATGCCATAAGTGGGCAGGTAAGTTTGGAAGCCTGATCCATACAGGTGTCCTCGTAATGACTACAGTTGCTGGATCAAAATCTGGGAACCAAGGAGTCATGAAGAGCCCCGCAGTTCCCATGAACCAAGGACCTTATTCTAAGGCCTTTTCATAATTCTCTTTTATCAAATAGAACAATGAAGTAACCTTTTGAACAGAAACTGATGTTACAATGATGAGTCCAGTTTTCATGGATCCATGCATAGAGATCCTGAGATCACGACCACAGTCCGTTAAATCTACAAATGATGGCTCTTTCTACAAATTCTTGAAGTTGGGTTGCAAGATCTTCATGGGTGATTTCAACAGAGGGAACTTCTTCTATCTTATCAACTGAAAAGGCCTTAGGTTTAAGGGCCTCCAGGGGTTTGGGGTTCTCAGAGTCTACTGCATCTTTGTATGAGAACGGACGAGCAGAGGATGACTGACCCACTGCACCACCTCTTAGACGAAGGGTTACCACCACAGAGCTGCTCCTGGTAATGCTGTAAGAAGAGAGGGGAAGAAGGTCTTCAAGTTGCTTACCTTGAAAGAGAAGTCTCTGTAAGCCTGAAGGGATCCCGATCTGCTGCTCTAGATCCAGTTTGAGATCCAGCACCAGATCTGGAGAACTGACCCATTGCAGGGTGATTCTGCCTGAAGGCTAAGAAATTTGGATCTGAAAGGAGTCACAGGAGTGCCTATACCCAGTGCCAGGGCTTCTTGTGCTTCCTAGAGCAGATCTGCTATGGTGATTTTCCATCCGGGGTGTCAGACCTACTAGATATTGGCCGATCTATCTATTGAGAGCCCGATCTCGCTTACCCTCAAGAATATTAGGCCAACCCCCGCGGCAAATTTTTGGAGCCTGATGCCTTTCTCTGTCATATTGAATCGACGAATCGCCCTCGGGCCTGTATTTTACTGCCACCGTTGACAAACCCCGGCACATTACAGTGGCAGCAGAATCCTCTAGACGGGCTGAAGGAAACAGGCATTTCTTGATGGCTGGAACTATCAATTTCAAGACATTACTCTTTGCAGAAGCTATGTCGGCTACAGGTGCCACCTCTGCTCCATTAGGTTTTGCTAGTGACTGCTTCGGCACTTCGACTTCAATAGTAACAGCCAGCACTGAATCGGCCTTTGGCGTTATCTGCTTCGACTTAGCCCCTCCAGCTTTCTCTTTCTTTGGAGAAGGGTTCGCTGTAGCAGCCTTCTTAGCGGGGCAAGGAGCCATTTTCCAATCCGAGATCCGATCCAACAGTCTAGAATCAACCCTATTTCATATTATTATTGATTATAATAATAGATTTTAATATTCTGGATTTAGTATAATAATATTATAATTGTGATAGATAATAAAAGAAAGAACTCTTCATTAAGGATCAAAATAATAAAGCAAAAAATGAATGATATGAGAAAATATAATATTATATATATTATATATATATATTATTATATATAATATATATATTTATATATATTTTTTTTATTAATATTATATATATTTTTTTTTATTTTTTTATTTTTATTTATTTTTCTGGGCAAAGACTAAACTATTTATATTAAAGAAACTGTAAAAATATGTACAAGAGGATTTAACCTCTGAGAGTGACTTAGCAACTCTCTATCAAAAATTTTCACAAAAATATCTGTTCCGTTGTTTGAAAGGAACATTGTACAGATTACTACAAGCAAGAACAGGCGCCAGAGCAATGGAAAGGGGTCTTATAGGCCTGGAATCCTGCGGAATTGCGTATCATTATCAAAAATACAAAAAAAAAAACTGTGTGCTTGTCATGCTGGATTTGTCTCCAGCCTCAGAACGCTGCAACATTGTAGCCGAACAAGTGTAGCCAGTCCAAAAAACACCATGCCATAATCACGAACTACCAAAACAGAGTAAGAGACTTTACCACCAGAATAGAGCAAGAGACCTTACCCTCAATACAGAGCATACTACTTGAAATTTTCTGAACATTGCCCGGTTTCCTTGTCCGGGGCTCGCTCCCAGGTGACCTCCACACTGTCCTGGACATCTTCAGGCTTCGTTCCCGGCGGCAACTTGAGGTGTAGAATGTTTGAAAATGAGTTGTCAGGCTCCTCATCCATAGCTTGCTTCTGGGGTGAAGCATGCCTGATATCTTCCATTGTCTGTGGAGCCTCTGCTTTTTGCTGGGTAGTGTCCATGATATTCTTGTCCTTCATGCTCCCTATCTCCTGAAGCAACTCTGCCTGCTCCTCTGAGTGAACAAAGGTGCTTTCTTTGTCTAGCTTGCTCTGTGACGTAGGGATGTAAGAACTATCTTCCATCCCCCTCCTCTACGAGGAATTGTCCGAGGGAGAAGGCGTCTATTCCTTAGTAGTCTCCTTTAAGCTTCCATCCTCCTCGTCTTCTTCGGAGAAGATGACCGTCACGAGCGCCGAAATTAGCGGTTTGTTAGTCATGCGTCTGAACTAGAATCTTGCTGACTGCATAGTGTTGCTGATGGAGTAGCCCGAATCTTCCAATCTGGTTGAAGGTGGCGACGCACAGGCGAGGGACGAAATGCGTCGGGGGCTTTGAATACCCCTTCCTCCTGAACCTCCCCGCTGCCCATAGTTGCGTCCACGACGAGGAGTAGCTCGTAGACGAGGAGCCATGGAATTAGTTCGATGTGAGGCAATCGTGTTTGAAGGAAAGGGATGCCTTGTCTCAGCCTGAAGATTAATTAACGCCCCAATTGTTACGCTGACCGCCTCAAAGTGGAAGAATCCGGATTCGTTAGCAGGGGAAGCATTGCTTCCGCAGTGCTACACCGCCACTAAACGAATCCCTTGAGCAATATCCACCTCTACATCCCGAGAGTGCCTTAAACCAGGAGCAGACGCTATGCTGAAATGAACAGTGAGGTAAGGCCTGCTACCTCCTTGGCCTCCTTCCTCTTTCCTTACCTGACCTTCCCCTCTCTCATCCTTGAAGCTCACTCTCTCAATCCACCTCCAAACTCGAACTGTGGAGAATGTTCTGGATGCCAGAGCAGTCATCCTGTTAATTCCTTCGCGATGTTCTTGGGACAACGGCTGAATTGAATAGCATTGAATGCCATTCATATCATCCAGCTTGAATTCCCTTACCACCTGTCTGTGCAGCTGCCCGCAGTCCTCTCCGCGTGGCGTGCACATGGCTTACATTGAATGCAAATTAACACTCGCATCCGGGTGTGCCTCTTCGCCTGTCTGCATATCATTGTTTAGGATATCCTGGAATGTGGACAATTTTGTCTCTGAGGCTATACCCTATAGTGAACCTTTGAAGTAATCCTTTCCCCGATCCACTCCTAGATTGGCAAGAAAATCTGATAATTTGTTCGCTTCTCGCCTGATATGTTTGAAGGATATGGTTTTGTTGTCTCTTAGCCATTGTTGGAGTAGCTCAAGCCTGGTAACCATTCTCCAGCTTCTGCTCACCTTCTGTATCTCTGAGCCTTGTTGGATTTTTGAGGCCATGTTTATAATAATTTGAGAATCCCCTTCTACTATAAGAGGTGTGTATCTCTGAGTTTGCGCAATATTGAGCCCTCTCCATCGTCCTTCCAGTTCTGTTGCATTGTTTGTATTCCATCCTATTGAGCCAAAGAAAACTTTGAGGGGGTTACCCTGATTATTTATTATCACTCCCCCATATCCCGTACTTCCAGGATTTCCTTTTGACGCCCCATCAAAGTTGAGCATATATGTATTGGTAGGTGGAGGAGTCCAACTGGTTGGAGATTCTTGCTTTCTGGCTAAGTTGCCTTGAGAGAAATTAGGATTTTGAATTTGGATCTGCCAGTTATTCCATATAGCTTGTTCCTGAGTAGTGGAAGGGAAGTCCTCCTGGGACCAGCATTTAGTAGACAAGGTTTCTTGGATATTCTTGTGCATGATTTTCCATACTTGCTCCAGTTGCATTGCTTGATTTTTGAATATTCGCCTATTCCGCTCTTTCCATATGTTCCACATCAATATTCCTAGAACTATTTGCCAAAGAATATTGAGAATGTTGCATTGATAAGGCTTTTGGGGCCAATTACGTAGAGTGTTATTGATATCCCCCAGCACTCTGCCTTCCTTCGGGCAACGAAATGCGATTTTCTCCCAAAGTCTCCTACCAAATGGACAAATTTGCATGAGATGTACAACAGATTCCTCCTCCAGTTTACAATTGACGCAAATTGAAGGCCCTGCAAATTTTCTTTTTCTTAGGTTGTCCCAAGTGAGAATCCGATTATGAGACAGAAGCCAGAGAAAAGTGGAGATCTTCGGCCATATGGGTGGATTCCATATTTTTTCCCATAGCTTGTCTTTGATGAGCTGGTCTTTTAGAATAATGTGGTACGCCTCCTTAGTTGTAAATGTACCTTTCTCTTCGTACCCCCACCTTAGCTT
>APFE031619347.1:0-21106 GCA_000404065.3 Pinus taeda | reverse complement strand
CTGCTTTTGATTTTGAGGTAGAACAAAGGGATGTGAAGACAACATTTCTTCATGGGGATTTGGAAGAGGAAATCTACATTAAGCAACCTGAAGGCTTTGCGGTGAAGGGTAAGAAAGAACTAGTATGCAAGTTAAAGAAGTCTCTGTATGGGTTAAAACAGTCACCAAGGATGTGGTATCAGAAATTTGATACATTTATACGGGGACTTGGCTTCACCAGAAGCAAAGCAGATCAGTGTGTGTATTTTAAATTAATTGGTGACCGTGTTATTTATCTGGTCTTTTATGTTGATGATATGTTGTTGGTTGGAAATGACAAAGAAATTATCCAGGATTTGAAGACCCAATTGTCCTCCAAATGACATGAAAGATCTCGGTGCTGCAAACTATATTTTGGGCATGGAAATTAAAAGAGATCAGGCAAAGAGGAAGCTCTAGTTAAACTAGAGGAAGTATGTCGAGACAATATTGTAGAAGTTTAATATGCAGGATAGTAAACCGATGAAGGTTCCTATTCCTGTAAGTGTGAGGTTATCTGCTGAACAGCGTCCCAAGACACAAGAAGAGGAATAGGACATGTCCCGTGTTCCATATGCAAGTGTAGTCGGTAGCTTGATGTATGCCATGGTCTGTACTAGACAAAACATTGCACATGCAGTGGGAGTATTGAGCAGGTTTATGTCAAAACTAGGGAAGGAGCACTGGATAGCAGTGAAGCAAGTTTTCAGGTATTTGTGTGGCACTAGTGATTATGGTTTGTGCTACCAAGGAAGACCAGGATTGGACAGAGTGTTGGATATCCATGGATTTGTTGATGTAGACTGGGCTGGAGATCTGGATCATAGAAGATCTACTAGTGGGTATGTGTTTAACCTATTTGGAGGTGCAGTCATTTGGATGAGTAAGAAACAATCTGTAGTGGCACTATCAACTACAGAGGCAGAATACATGGCAGCCACTCATGCAAGCAAGGAAGCAGTTTGGTTGCAGAGATTGTGTTCAAGTATGGGGTTACTACAGGGAGCTATAAGGATAGACTGTGACAACCAAAGTGCAATTTTCATGGCAAAGAACCCTGCTTATCATTCAAAGACAAAGCACATTGATGTTCAGTATCACTTTGTGAGGGATATGATAGAAGAGAAAATGGTGTTGCTGGAAAAGGTGGACACCTTGAAGAATACTGCAGATGCATTGACAAAATTTGTGAGCTCTGAGAAGTTCTCTTGGTGTAGAGAAACAATGGGCATTTCAGGGTTGGAAAAATGACTAAGCTTTCCTTTGGCCGCCTGTGGAAAGAAAACAACAAGTGGGATATTGTTGGGTTGTGTTATATTCTTTCCACAACTAACCTACGTAGTGAACCAGGGTGTTAGAGGGGGGGTGGAGCCCCCCCTTCGTTGTGCTGATTGTGTAGCGGGGGGGTCACAGGGGGGGCAGGTAGCCCTCCTCTACGGGGTTCGGGGCAGCGCCCCAAGAAATTTTTTTTTGGACCCTATATTAGGTTGGGCTAACCTACCTATGGTTTTCGGTCCATGGTTTTCGACACAATGGTTTTTCGGTCCATGGTATTGGATGCTTCGGCATGTATAAATATGTATTGTAACATTGAAAGGAATATAATGAAAAATCAAGCTGGTAGTCTCGATTTTGAGATCCAGTGGGAAATATTTGTGTATATGTGTTTTATGTGTTATGCTCTGACATTTTTATTTTTCCTGTGATTTAGAATTCGTATGCAGGTAATT
The DNA here is from genome assembly GCA_000404065.3 of Pinus taeda. NCBI lineage: Eukaryota > Viridiplantae > Streptophyta > Pinopsida > Pinales > Pinaceae > Pinus > Pinus taeda. The sequence goes on along the minus strand of APFE031619347.1, from coordinate 19,358 downwards.
TCTGTACAGGGTTAAAACCTACACGGTGAGAAGTGACATAACCTAAAAATACCTGCATTGTATCCCCTTGAGTATGTACTTCATATGCCCTAAAGACACCTTCTGAAAAATACCCATAAAAATAGCCCTTTTTCAATTGGCGTTGTTCTTCAGTGTATCACTCGCGCCAATGAGGGAAATCATCCAAAGAGGGCACTCCAGTTGGCGCTCTGTCTCAAAGTCGCACTAGCACCAACCCAGTTGGGTAAAGTTTTTAACAAACCAACTTACGAAGGTTCTTCCTAATCTATTCATGAACTAGTTCCAGTTTGAGTTAGTTTAGTTGGGCTTCGAATCTCCATAGAAGGGAATTAGTTCTCCACCTTTCATGGAAGCTTCCTAATGATAAGGCCAATCCCATGAATCTTGTGGATGATCCTATCTCCTTCTCTTCTCTCTATATAAGATTGTTCTTTTGCCTTTGACAAGCTAGTTAGTAATTCTACTCTTCAAGCTCCAAATTCTAAGTCCCAAAATTTGAGAATTGCTAAGCTCATGTTACAAGAGGCCTTGTTCATCCCCATGAGACTATATCTTTAAGGAGGAGATCTTTGTCTAAGTAACCAAGGAGAGAGAGGCTTGTTCCCCATTCCCAACAAGCTTTGCAAGATATGTGTTGCTGATCACCCAGCCAAAGGAGGATTTGACATCAGAACTTGGTTGTATTCTTCTTTGTTTATCAATAATAGTAGACAACTATCATTATGGTTCCACTCTCATTGTATTTATCATGATGTTTGAGTTGTATCCTTTCTGATTGATATATAGTTTCATTTCTTGGATTTTATGCTTGTATTTGTGTTGTTCTTTGCATGTGTAGGTGTCTATTCACGAGGATCATGAGGATTGTGACTAGCTGAAGCGAAAGAATGGGAGCAACGACTCTTCTACAAATACTAGCGTTGGATTCGAGGTAGGCCCTCATCATCAGTCTTTACTTTGCAATTAGGAACCTGCGTGTTAGCATTGTTTGATTGTTGCTAGACCCCATTTAGGCTAGTGGGATCGCCTCTGTCCGTAGAGGGGATTTTTGAGAGATTACATACAGTAGGACCTGAAAACTGAAACCTAACACAAGATAAACTTTAAAATAAATAGAATGAATCTAACAATACATTGGAACATAACACTCACATTCTATAGGTCTAGGCTAGAGACGTGCTCCGATGTCATTAAACCTAGTCACTTTTGTTTCCACTGAAGGTTGGGTGATTCCTCCTTTTGTGACTCAACTGTGGTCTATTACAGACTTGTGCTCCCATGTACAATCAAGTATATGGGGAGACTCCACTAGGTTATCATCCTTTATCCACAGGAAGCCGTGTCTGCCACCTTACAGCCCGTAATGCACAGAACACAACATTCGGGAAGATTGACTGTCGTACGGAAAGTCCTTGGTTTTCATATGATTGCTAAGGTGTATATGCAGTTTTAGAGATTGTCTGGTAAACCTTTTGCTTAGTTCTCCAGAGTAGTCACTTTTGATCCTTTTTGGACTCCCTAAAAGAAAAGGCTCATTTGAGCACTTGTCACTTCAGGCTCATTAAACATTCGAAGGTGACTAGAGTCATCTTTTGGTCCTTTTCTCGACTCTATAAAGATGAAAAGGCCCGGTTATGCCCCTATGTCTAAAAATTAAATTACCCGTGCTCACACACCTTGTTAGATTCTGTTTGTTGGCCATTTGAATTTGTGTCTTGGTTTTTTTAGCCCCGTGTGTGATTTTCAGTTTTGATGGAAACTTTTCCAGAGTTTACCAACCCAGGAATCCCCTCTAATGGGAATCCCGATCATTTTCCTCCTTTTGGGAATGTTGGTTCTCCTTACATGGCAACGTTGTCCCTTCCTGGGTTAACTGTTGGGTTGCATGTTTGGTTGTTCTCACCCTCTATGGTCCCTAATGTCTCCACTATTGGTCAATCAGTTCCTCCACCCAAACAACATCATGTTGATTCCAAGGTGGACCTCTACTCTTCTTCACCTATTTCTACGTCCTCATCTTCTACTTCGCCTGGTGAAAGTTTGGATTCAAGTAACCAGGTTTCTAAGAAGAAGAAGAAGATGATGAAGAAGAAGAAGTCTTCTAAGCAAGAAGTTAAAAATGCAGCTACTCCTCAGAGTACATCTCAGGTCGGGCCACCTTTTGCTCCTCCGCGGAAGGTCAAGTTTCCTTGTAAATTGTGCAAGGGCAACCATCTTCTTCGTGATTGTCCTGGTCTTCCCAGGATCTTAGAAGTATGGTCTCACGATCCGGCCTACCCCTCATCGCCCTCTGGAGCTCAAGGCAATGCTACCCTATCAACTGGCAAGGGTAAGAAGAACGAGAAGATTCGATTCCCCTGTAGGCTATATGAAGGCAACCATCTCTTTCACCTTTTTCCGCTCATGGATAAAGCTTTCATTGTCTTGGAAAGTCTTACAGCTTCTTCACCCTAACTCCCTGTTGGTTATCAGAGGCTCTCTTCAGATCCTCTCCCTGTCGACAAAGAGATTGACTTAGATCCTTCTCTTGTCCATCCTCCTCTTCCCGAACCTGGTTGTGCTAAGCCTGTTCCAGACCAACCATTGGTCAGAAAGAGTGTCGACTCGGGTTCACCACCCATTGACCATTCTGTTTCGGAAGAGCACTATGCTCATGTTCTTCTCGTCTCGTTAGATTCTCTTGAGTTCGAAAACGACTCTCCTATCCCAACTGATCCCGAGAGTCCTTCTTTGGAGCAGGGGGGCAATCATATGATTCCTCCACCAAGTAGTTTAGTTGTTTCTTTCGACTGGAGTCACCTGGCTGCTTTTCGCCTTCCATCCCATGTGCCTTTCCAGATTACAATACATGCCTATGATACGACAGTACCTGGCACTATCTTGGATGAGGGTGCATCTGTCAGTCTTACGCCTTCAACTACTTGGCAAGCTTTGGGCTCCCCACAGCTTGTGTCGGTCGCACAAAATCTGATGGCGTTTGACGGAGGAACCAGTCAACCATTGGGAATTCTTCCAGAGTTCCCTATTACTTTGGGAGTCAAAACTGTCTGTATCGATGTCCTGGTTACCCAAGATGCTTTAGATTTCAATCTTCTCCTTGGTCGTGACTATGTTTATGCCATGGGGGCCATTGTCTCTTCACATTTCCGTGTGGTTTGCTTTCGACACGACGAAAGAATCGTGACTATCGATCAGTTGTCATTCTTTAGTCCCCCGGTGCCTCCTGCACAGTTCTCATCCCCTCCTAGTTTTTATCCACCGGTTTTATCTGCCCCACTGTAGGTCAACTATGTGGCTACTTATCTCATGCCTGTATCGAGTGATGCCGCCATCGTGCATAGTGTCTTGGGGGCATTGGGTCCTGACTTCCAAGATGTTGTCCTTCCACCGAGAGTGGCACTCTTGGAAGCCACGACTTCTTTTTCATTATGACGAAGTTCGTGTCGGAGCATAGTTCGCTTTCCTATGTCAAGATCCTTAAAAAATGAAACTAGGTCTAGTCGGAGCATAGTTCACTTTCCTATGTCAAGCTCCTTAAAAAATGAAACTAGGTCTGGTCGGAGCATAGTTCACTTTCTTATGTCAAGCTCCTTAAAAAATGAAACTAGGTCTGGTCAGAGCATAGTTCGCTTTCCTATGTCAAGCTCCTTAAAAAATGAAACTGGGTCTAGTTCGAGCATAGTTCCTGATCTTGTGTCAAGCTCGTTAAAAAATGAAAGAAGGGTTATGAGGATAGTTCTCTTATTGTGTCAACCTCATTAAAAATGAAACAACTCCCTTTCCAAATCGAGTCTTTCGATTAAGATCTCGTAAAATACAAGTCGAGTCTTTCCAAGATATCGAAAGTGAACCTTCATTCCTTCCACTTTGTTGAATGCAATGAAGCTTGGGGGGCATGTACCTCATTTTGCGTCATTATGTTGGGGGCATGCGAACTTATAACAAGCATAGTTTTTCGTTTCAAGCTTGTGTAAACATGAAACCGAATCCAAGCAGACTTCTCCATGGTTCAAGCTTGTGTACAAATGAACCCATACCCGATGTACATCTCGTGATTGCCATTTTTATCCACTCAATTATGCTAGATGAGCCTTGGTTGTTTCATTCCATTGCCACCATCTCTTTGGCCGATCATATGCTTTCACTCGGTTGTTTTTTCCTTTCCTGAGGAACCGCAACAATGAGTGGTTTTGTTAGCCAGCCTCTTGACCATTAAATGTTTTGAGCAGTTCCACCATTGTCGGAACCAGTTGATACCCTTTATACCACTCGTTCCTCTAGGACGAGTCACCTTTAAGCTCTTTTCTGACTCATAAAATATGAAAAGATTGCGGAGTATTTTTTCCCTTTTTGACTCGTTAAAGAGAATAAAAATGGAGGTCTGCTTTCAGCTCTTTTCTAACCGTCTAAATATGAAAAGTTTGCTGAGTTATTCCTCTTGACTCTTTAAACGTAAATAAGAGGCGGTCGCCTTTAAGCTCTTTTCTAACCGTGTAAAGACGAAAAGATCGTCGGGCCCTTGTCATTTCAGGCTCGTTAACGGTTACGAAACGATGTGATTTCGGACATTTTTTTACTTTTTTAGGTCGAAGTCACTAATCATGAAAAGTACTCCTTGATCGTAAAGGTCGGGCAATTCTTTCGAGCATTGTTTTATACTTTTTCGAACCAGTTGCTACCCTTTATACCACTCGTTCCTCTAGGACGAGTCACCTTTAAGCTCTTTTCTGACTCGTAAAATATGAAAAGTTTGCGGAGTATTTTTTCCCTTTTTGACTCGTTAAAGAGAATAAAAATGGAGTTCTGCTTTCAGCTCTTTTCTGACCGTCTAAATATGAAAGTATTGCTGATTTATTCCTCTTGACTCGTTAAACGTAAATAAGAGGCGGTCGCCTTTAAGCTCTTTTCTGACAGTGTAAAGATGAAAATATCGTCGGGCCCTTATCATTTCAAGCTCGTTAACGGTTACAAAACGATGCGATTTCAGTCGTTTTTTTACTTTTTTAGGTCGAAGTCACTAATCATGAAAAGTAATCCTCGATCATAAAGGTCGGGCAGTTTTTTCAAGCATTGTTTTATACTTTTTCGGACTCGAGAGACACAACTTTACGAAAAAGGACACCCTTGGAGTTTACTTTTCTGCTATCTTTTCAAACTCTCTAAACATGAAAAGACGCCAAGTTCTTCCTTTGTCAGACTCGTTAAAACTTGATGACATTGGATTCCGTCGAAATGATGTTTTACAAGCATATGTTATCCCCGTCAAGCTTGTTAATAAAAATAACTGGGGTACTCGCCAGGAATGGTAGGGAAAATGGAATCGGAATCATTGTCATGTCGGAAGTATGTCGCTCTTGAACATGGCACTTGTCTGCATTCGTGTCTGGGTGGGGACATCTCATCTCATTTTTCACTTTCCTCTGTGGGTTTGGATGATCCTGTTTGACCTCTCATCTGCTCTTTGCCTTGTCACCATGACCTTTGATCGATTGATGTCAAATACTGCCAACTCCACTGTCGTGCCACCGATATGTTCAAGAGAAGTTGACTTCTGCGAAATATCAACCTCCCTCTGATAACTCATATAATCCTGATTCACAAAAACATTATCTTCCTCTGTCTCGCGTCGATGATGTGGGAAACACTATGGCCCACCTTCGATCAAGGTCAGTTCCTGTCGACTTCAGCTCATTATCCAAGAAGCTGATCCAGAGACTCCCTTCTGGTGCCTTGGAACCTGCATGCCTCAATGGCAGGTTTTTCACATTGGATGCGAGGTTTTCATCATTGGCCTTCGATCGAATGATTCTATGGGTGTTCGACGTCGTCTCACTGATTCGCACGCCATAGATTGTACCTATAATACCTTGAGGGCCATTGTCAATATTGGTGGTACCTCTCGCATCTGTTAACAACTTTCATCATTGGCTCACAATCAGACGATGTTCCTGCATGTTCGACTTCGATTCCTATATTTGCATGCTTGAACTTGTACTTTGTTCGGGTCGAGATGGAGCGCAAGACCCTGGATTTTGTCTGTTGGGACCGAGCTTGCGATTTTGTGGATTATTATGATTATTACATGACTCATTCACTGGATGGTTGTGACCAAGCCTGACTCTATTTATCGATCCTCACTGGATGGCTGCATCCATACCTTGGATCTAGATTATTGTGTACTCTGCTATGGATGGTTGTGCCCATACCACAATATCATGTATTTGAGATATTAGTTGTACTTCTCCACGCAGGTTTTCCGGTGGCAGTGTTTTCGGTTGGACATGTTCTCGTAAAGCATTTCACCCCTCTCTCTCTCTCGGTCCTCATGCTTTAGGGGGCATCTGTTACATAGCAATTTGTCACCATCCCTGCTACTTCTCTCCCGCATCTTGGAGGACTCATTCTGAGACCTATGAGAAGTGACATGGCCTACAAACACTTGCATTGCATTCCCCTGAACATGAGCTTTGTTTTCCTTGAAGACATCTCCTGCTAAAAAACCCTAAAAATAGCTCTTTTTCCATTGGTGCGGTTCCATAGTGCAGCCCTCGTGCCAAGGGGGCAAATATTCCAAAGAGGGCGTGCCAATTGGCGCTCTGTCATAGAGTCATACCCACACCAACCATAATCAGAGGTTTTTTTTAACAAACAAACAGCGGAAGTTTCGTCCTAACAAATTCCTGGACTGTTATCTATCCTGATTGGGGTGGTTTGGCTACGGATTTCCATAAAGAGGAAGTGGTTTGCCACCTCTCATGCAAGATTCCTTGATGGTATGGCCAATCCCATGATTATTGGCTATGATCCCAACTCCCCTTCCTCCATCTATAAAAGCTTGTCCATTTTCCTTGGTAAGCTAGTTCCAGAGATTGAGAATTGTCAAGTTTCCAAGAGCTTCATGCTGCAAGAGCCTTCTTCACCCCCATAAGGCCAAATCCAAGTAAGGAGATTCTTGTCCAATAACCAAAGAGAGAGAGGCTTGTCCCTATTCCCAAGAAGCTTTTCAAGACATGTGCTGCTGATTACTCAGCCAAAGGAGAATCTAGCATCAAAACCATGGTTGTATTCTTCTTTGATTATTATTAATAAATGACTATTGGTTATGGTTCCACTCTTATTGTTATTTGTGACGATGATGATTTATATCCTTTCTGACTGATATATAGTTGCATATGTTGGATTTTATGTTTGTGTTTGTGTCGTTTCTTGTATGTGCAGGTGTCCATTCATGGAGATCGTGGGGATCGTGATCTACCAGAGCAAAGGAACGGGAGCACCACCTCTTCTACAAGCACTAGCGTTGGAATCCAGGTAGGCCTTCATCACTAGTCTATTAATTTGCAATTAGGAACTTGTGTTGTAGCGTTGTATGATTGTTGCTAGACCCGGACTGGGCTAGTAGGGATCGCCTGTATCCGTAGAGGGGATTTACCTCTTCGACAATTTGGCGACTCCTGAGTCCGAAAACGACTCTCCTATCCCAGCTGATCCCGAGAGTCCTTCTTCAGAGCAGGGGGGCAATCATACGATTCCCCCACCAAGTAGTTCAGTCGTTTCCTTCGACTAGAGTCACCTGACTACTTTCCACCTTCCATCCCATGTGCCTTTCCAGATTACAGTACATGCCTACAACAAGGCAGTACCTGGCACTTTCTTGGATGAGGGTGCATCTGTCAGTCTTATGCCTTCCACTACATGGCAAGCTTTGGGCTCCGCACAGCTTGTGCCGATCGCACAGAATCTGATGGCGTTTGACGGAGGAACCAGTCAACCATTAGGGATCCTTTCGAAGTTCCCTATTACTTTGGGAGGCAAAACCGTCTATATAGACATACTGGTTATCCAAGGTGATTTAGATTTCAGTCTTCTCCTTGATCGTGACTATGTTTATGCCTTGGGGGCCCTTGTCTCTTCACTTTTCCGTGTGGTTTTATTTCCACACGATGGAAGGATCGTGACTATCAACCAATTATCATTCTTTAGTCCCCCAGTGCCTCCTGCGCAGTTGTCATCCCCTCCTGGTTTTTATCCACCGGTTGTATCTGCCCCACCGCGGGTCAACTACGTGGCTACTTATCCCGTGCTTGTATCCAGTGATGCCACCATCGTACATAGTGTCCTGGGGGCACTTGGTCCTGACTTCCAAGATGTGATCCTTCCATCAGGAGTGGCACTCTTGGAAGCTACGACTTCCTGTTCATTATGATGAAGTTCGTGCGGAGCATAGTTCGCTTTCCTATGTCAAGCTCCTTAAAAAATAACTGGGGTACTCACTAGAAATGGTAGGGAAAATATAACTAGAATCATTGTCGTGTCGGCAGTATGTCGCTCTTGAACATGGCACTTGTCTACATTTGTGTCTGGGTGGGGACATATCATCTCGTTTTTCACTTGCCTCCATGGGTTTGGATGATCCTGTTTGACCTCTCATCTGCTCTTTGCCTTGTCACCATGACCTCTGATCGATTGATGTCAAATACTGCCAAGTCCACTATCGTGCCACTGATATGTTCAAGAGAAGTTGACTTCTGCGAAATATCAACCTCCCTCTAATAAATCATATAATCCTGATTCACAAAAACATTATCTTCCTTTGTCTCGCGTCGATGATGTGGGAAACACTATGGCCCAGCTTCGATCAAGGTCACTTCCTGTCGACTTCAGCTCATTATCTAGGAAGTTGATCCAGAGACTCCCTTCTAGTGCCTTGGAGCCTGCATGCCTCAATGGCAGGTTCTTTGCATTCGACGCGAGGTTTTCATCATTGGCCTCCGATCGAATGCTTCTACGGGTGTTCGACGTCGGCTCACTGATTCGCACGTCGTAGATTGTACCTATGGTACCTTGACGGCCTTTGTCAATATTGGTGTTACCTCTCGTGTCTGTTAACAGTTTTCATCATTGGCTGGTAATCAGACGATGTTCCTGCATGTTCGACTTCGACTCCTTTATTCGCATGCTTGAACTTGTACTTTGTTCGGATCGAGATGGAGCGCAAGACCTTGGATTTTGTCTGTTGGGACCCAGGCTGTGATTTTGTGGATTATTATGATTATTACATGACTCATTCACTGGATCGCTGCGACCATTCCTGAGTCTATTTATCGATCCTCACTGGATGGCTGTGCCCATACCTTGGATCTAGATTATTGTGTTCTCTACTATGGATGGCTGCGCCCATACCACATATATCATGTATTTGAGATATCAGTTGTACTTCTCCATGCAGGTTTTCTGGCGGCAGTGTTTTCATTTGGACATGTTCTCGTAAATCATTTCACCCCTCCCTCTCGGGCCTCATGCTTTAGGGGGCATCTTTTACACAGCAATTTGTCACCCTCCCTGCTACCCTTCTCCCACATCTTGGAGGACTCCTTCCGGGACCTATGAGAAGTGACATGGCCTACAAACACTTGAATTGCATTCCCCTGAACATGAGCTTTGTTTGCCTTGAAGACATCTCCTGCTAAAAAACCCTAAAAATAACTCTTTTTCCATTGGCGTGGTTCCATAGTGCAGCCCTCGCACCAAGGGGGCAAATCCTCCAAAGAGGGTGCGCCAATTGGCGCTCTGTCATAGATTCGCACCCGCGCTAACCATAATCAGAGGTGTTTTTTAACGAACAAACGGCGAAAGTTTTGTCCTAACAAATTCCTGGACTGCTATCTATCCTGAGTTGGGTGGTTTGGCTACGAATTTCCATAGAGAGGAAGTGGTTTGCCACCTCTCATGGAAGCTTCCTTGATGATATGGCCAATCCCATGACTATTGGCTATGATCCCAACTCCCCTTCCTCCATTTATAAAAGCTTGTCCATTTTCCTTAGCAAGCTAGTTCCAGAGATTCAGAATTGTCAAGTTTCCAAGAGCTTCATGCTGCAAGAGCCTTCTTCATCCCCGTAAGGCCAAATCCAAGTAAGGAGATTCTTGTCCAATAACCAAAGAGAGAGAGGCTTGTTCCTATTCCCAATAAGCTTTGCAAGACATGTGCTACTGACTACCCAGCCAAAGGAGAATCTAGCGTCAGAAATATGGTTGTATTCTTCTTTGATTATTATTAATAAACGACTATTGGTTATGGTTCCACTCTTATTATTATTTTTGATGATGATGAGTTATATCCTTTCTGACTAATATATAGTTGCATATGCTGATTTTATGTTTGTGTTTGTGTCGTTTCTTGTATGTGTAGGTGTCCATTCACAGAGATCGTGGGGATCGTGATCTGCCGGAGCAAAGGAACGGGAGCACCACCTCTTCTACAAGCACTAGTGTTGGAATCCAGGTAGGCCTTCATCACTAGTCTATTAATTTGCAATTAGGAACTTGTGTTGTAGCGTTGTATGATTATTGCTAGACTCGGTCTAGGCTAGTAGGGATCGCCTCTGTCAGCAAAGGGGATTTACCTCCTCAACATGGCTACTAGTCAAATAAGATCCCTAAATGGTCTTTTTGCACAAGGAATGTCTCATCAACCTCCATTCCGTCCACCTGATGATCACAAGTGATTTGGTGAATGTGACTAAACCCAGGGGGCAGGCACCCTGGCCTGCTTCGGCAGGAAAACCCTAGATATAAGATGTGTTTCCTTGTAGGATATATGACCAATCTGAGACACCTATCCATTTAGGAAAATGGGATCAATCTGGAAAATGATTCCCTCGTTGAAGTTTATGTGATTGGAAGCTCACACCATTCACCTTTGTTTTCGATGGACAAAGCCAAGGGAGTGTTTTGTCTGCTACACGGATGGAACAATCTTGTTTTAATGCAAGAACTTCCATATGGTAACCTGGAAACTTTACTCTTCTTTATACCTGGGGGCATGCAAACCTTTTTTACGCAAGTGAAAAGCCACCAGCGTAACTCTAACCCCGTAGTTTTTACTAACTTCAACTGCTTAAGTTAGGTTATTGGTTTGGTCAACCATTCACCTTTGCAAGGGCCAACAACACCGACAAAGTAAAGGAAATGTTTCTATGAAACTATCCTACCTAACCTCAGTAGTTCATTAACCCTTAGGACAGTAGTTGGTCGTTCCTAGCTTGCATACAAAAGGCTCCGGAGCAAAGTTTCGCATGGGGCAAGCTCCCTAAAAAATGAACCTACTAATGAGAGACATCCTTATTAAATGACTGGCATGAGCAGGTTTACGCGAAGTTCAAGCTCGTTAAAAAATAAACCTAGCAATGAGCAGGTTTATGTGAAGTTCAAGCTCGTTAAAAAATAAACCTAGCAATGAACAGGTTTACGCGAAGTTCAAGCTCGTTAAAAAATAAACCTAGCCATGAGCAGGTTTACACGAAGTTCAAGCTCGTTAAAAAATAAACCTAACTATGAGCATGTTTACGCAAAGTTCAAACTCGTTAAAAAATAAACCTAGCAATGAGCATATGTTCCCCCAGAGTTCAATCTCATTAAAAAATGAACCCACCTTCGGTAAATAACCTTTGTGATCGCATCGCTATCAGCTTTTGAGCCTTGGTCGTGTTCTTACCATCACCTCCAATTTTTAACCGATCATACGGCTCCACTTGATTGTTTACCCTTTTGAGGAACAACTGCGACGAGTGATTCTGTTAGCCACCTTCTTTACACTGTCGTGATTGAAAAGTTCCAAACCTTACCTAGAACCAGTTGCTACCCGAAAACATCACTCGTTCCTCAAAACTGAGTCTCTTTTAAGCTCTTTTTAGACTCGTAAAGTATAAAAAGATTACCGAGCAATTGGCCTCTCCAGCTCATTAAAGTGATTGGAAGTGCCATCTCTCCTCTAGATTTTAATCTTTTTGGACCTGAGGGATCATTACACAAAAAGATCGAGCACTTTTCCTTTTCGGCTCGTTAAAGTGATCAGAAAAGTCATCCCTTTCGTATTATTTTATACTTTTTCGAACTTAAGGGATTATACTATGAAAAAGGACTACTGGAGTTTCCTTTCCGTCTCTTTTTATACTCTCTAAAACTAAAAAGGACCGAGTTATCTTTGTTGTTAAACTTGTTAAACAATAGCGACAAACTTGTCCATACGGACAAGAGCGAGTTTCACTATCGCTAGGCTCGCTAAAACATAGCGACAGGTTTGCCCGAAGGACAAATTATAGAACAAGCATATGTTATCCTCCTCAAGCTTGAAAAAAATAAAGAGGTACTGCTCAGCAATGACTGGGGAAAAAGGGAAGAAAACTTGAAGAACTTCATTGGTAGCAGGTCGCTCTTGAACATGACACTTTCACTCCATCACCATGATTGAGTCAGGTTGGGTTATTCCATTCACCAGTCATATCACCATTGGTCCTCTGTACCATCCATTTTTGGGGTTAATGCTACCAATCCATTTCAGTGTCATTGATATGTTCAAAAGAAGTCACTCAGAGAATTCACCAACCCAGCTAACACCTCATTTGTTGCAATACCTTCACGTTCCATTCTTTTATGACCGCCACCCTAAACCTTGTATCATCAGATCGTTTCATCTCCACAAAATCATTTTCTTTGTTCCATGTCGTAGATGTGGGATTCATTAAGGCCCTCCTACGACAAGTCACTTCTTATCGACATCAGCTAATTATCCAAGAAGTTGACTTAGGAACAACCCTTTCAGTACTTTGAAGCTTGCATGCCTTAATGGCAAGTTTCTCACTTCTGACGAAAAGTTCACATCAATGGCCTTCGACCAAAAGATTTTACGTGGTGTTCGGTATTGACTCGTGTATTCACACCACGTGAATTGTACTGCAGTACCTTGAGGGTCATTATCATTATCGGTGATTCCTCTCGCGCCTATTAACAGCTTACATCATTGGCTGGTAATCAGATGACGTCTTTCCATGTTCGACACCAGAACATCTTTTCACATTGATCGATTTGTACTTCGGGCGAAGATTGAACGAGTTTGAAGACCCCAGATCTAGTTTCATCCATCTGGGCTGCGATATATTCAGGAAAATAAATACATCAAATGTACTCTATAGCTACATAGATAATCATCCAAGCTAAGGGATGATGGCTCTACCAAAATAATCAGTCTGCAACACAGACGATTGTCTGTCCTATGTACATGAAAATGAATTTATAAAGCTAAGCATGGGAATGTCGCCTCAGCTAGATCATGAAAATATTTGAAGATAATGTATTGTATTGTATCTTATTACAAGTCACCTTCCAGTTTGAAGAACCTCGGATCCTCATGATAAAGCATTTCACTCGACATTAGAAGACTTACGACCTCATGCTTTAGGGGGAAACTGTTATAGACATATTTGGGCACTGTAACCCCAATCACATATGTCCATAAACAAAGGGCTTCTAAACCCTTAAAAGTGTTGTTTCATACCCTAAAGGATCAAGATCTACTGATTACATCATTTCCCAGAAGTTCTCCCTCAAAAACTGCTCAAAACTGGTCAAAACTGGATCATACAGACTGCTCCATGTTGAGGGTGCGATACATCTCACCTGTTCCATGCAGAGGGTGTGATGCATACTGAAAAACCCTTTTGTAAGGTGCGGTAAGTGAGAGTAGACAAATGGCAGAGGCAATTTGCTAGGTGGAAACTTAAAGAATCTTCTAGAAACTGCTCATATGACACTTGCCTCTCTAAATTCGCCTAAGGATGAGTAAGAGATCATGAAATCTCCAAGTGGAGCCAAGAACTATCAGTGAAATGACACTAATCAAAATCCCAGAGGCTGACTCACCCCCTACAAATATCTATATATGGATCCCTCATCCTAGAGATCCAGAGGCTGGAATTTTGTATTTTGTAAGGAAGTTCTATTGGTTTCTCTGTGAGACATTGTATTGTTGGGTGATCTAGCTTTTCATGAGGTGAAGAGTGCTTTCATGCTGGGAGGATGGTGTTGGATCAGACAACTGGGTTGTAATCGTCTCTTCCACTACTTATATCGATCAAGTTATTTGATTTTTCCTCCATATACTTGTATATTTTTGAATCTTGTATTTGTGTATGCATTTGTATGGTTAATATACATCTAATCCTATATTGTTTATGGTTATAGATCTCTATGCTTTGATAGTATTTTTCTGCTTTGACTCTACAAGTGTTCTTTGAAGCGGGACAAGTGAGGAAGGAGTGGCGAGAGCTCTATCAAGGGAGAGAGGAAACAAGCAAGAAACCAAGCAAAAGACTGAGGTTGGTGCTCTCTGCTTCTCTCTCATCTATCTCTCATAAAGGAAAACACAAAGTTACTTTGAATTGTTTGTTTCTAAGATAGCTACCCGTCTTAATGGGACTAGCAGCTCTGAATGGACACTAGTTTTCCTGGAAACACCATGTCAGCGCGTGATCCTGCAAAGCACTGACCAATGTTTCCTTCTTTTATATTGTCATCTGTGACTCCCTGTGCTTCCCATAAAAATTTTATCATGAACCAAAACTAGTCCGGATATTCATTCCCTACTCCCTTGAACACTTGTAGCTTTATCGCGCTTGCCATACTGCTTCGTGGTGGTGGCGGAGGTGGTATGGCCGAAGACGGGGGTGAAGATGGTGAAACTAGTGGTGGTGTGGGTGGGGGTGGTATGTGCGGAATTCTCTGTCTTATCATATTGATCACACTTCTTGGCGATACCTTTGTGAGCTCTTCTTTGCTCGCTCGCGGAGGTGAAATCGAGGGGCTAGTCTCTAGTTCTATGCTAACTTCATTTCTGTAGCTTCTCCCACTTCGCATAGCCCCAAACATCAATTTATTCACATAACCTGTCTTTCACACAGTAGCATTTTAATCCAAGTGTTCAAAGATTTAATGTACTTACCTCGTGGTCCCTTGAGGAAGCGTCATTCTGCCTCGCTATAACTGACTGAAGTATCTACCACGAATTCGGTGATGAATCCTCCTATGATTCGATCGATCCAATGATCGACAGCGTGCATGATCTTATCTTCCGATGCTTCCAGTCTGCGCACCAATTCTGAAGTCCACATAATAGGTTTGTCAAGTTTACACCTTCCTTTGCTATCTGCTAGCTTCGCGATCCACTCATACAACTCAGTGGGGAAGGATGCAAAGAAAATTTCATGGATCTCTGTATATATGTAGCATTCTAGCCACTCTTCCTTTGATAGTCACGGATTCTTGTTTCCCTGTGCCGCGAACTCGTGAATCTTCCTATCCAAACAATCTTCAATTTCTTTCTTTGTCGGATTTTAGTGATACGACATCAAACATCTCTATGTAGATCCTGGTCCCGACAATGGAAACATTGTTGGGTTGTTGGGGCTTGACCCAAGTTCAAAGTTAATTAGCCAAACAAATCTTGTTACTACTGGCCCTTTCGGAAAAATGCCCGCGGAGCAGGGATTGAGGTCTCACCCGAAGTAGTATGGGACAGTGCTAGAACCAGGTTTCCGCACCCTTGAGATGTCTGAGAGGTTTGACTGGTCCCATTGTTTATCCCTGCACGCAAGTTACTCCACACACTTCCCTGTCCCTTACACCCTGATACACTGCCTTTGCGTAGCCCTGACCATTGATTATATAACTTCCACGCTGTTAGAGCCACACTTTGTGCTATTACCCGTGATCTTCTTCTCTTCCTATACCAGTTAATTACCTTCGCATACTTGGATGTCTTATGTTATAATTAGTTATACAAAACATTCAAATAAGTTCGTGTAGCATATAAACAATATACTTGCAAATTATACCCAATCATATATTAAAACAGGAAAAGATGCATAGAAATATGGTAAAATTTCTCTTTATTGATTCTTCCAACAGTGACAAACTTGACCTACCTTGCGCACTCAGCTGTGGACTGCTAGGCCACTGCACACTCAGCTGCAGAGCCTTTCCCTACTCTACGACCCAAAAACACACTTTACGCTGCTTCTCAATCACTTAGACTTCTCATGCCCTTCTATTCTATCTTATCTATTAGTTATCTTATACACTTAGAGCCTCGCTCTATTTATACAATCCCATGGTCCACGGACCATGGGTAGGTCTATCCAGTTGACATTACATTACAAAAACTAGGGTGAACAACCCTATGACTCTATTATGATTTTACGCCCCGCGCACATAATTCACGGAGATTTTACAAAAAGATTTGGTCAAAACATGGGCTTTAAGCCCTAAAACCTGCCTTGGGGGGATTCCATACCCAACACACATGCCATACTTCTTTGCATTCACAACCATATTTCTATTCAGAGAAAGAGAGCAAAGTGACCTCACCTTCCAGCTGGGTGTTTTTCCCAAAAGGTTTTCCAGGAGAATATCTTGTGTCAAATGTGTCTGTGAGATTTTATTTCATTATTCTCTATTTTCTTCATAATTTTAAATTCCAATGCATGAAATATTAACAGTAAATATACAGATCTAGAAATCTAGTAAAATTGTAATAATGTAGAATTTTGTATCCTAAATATATTTTTATCAGATCTGTGTGATGAATTGTCTAGTGGAATATCCACAACAGTTTACGAATCAATAAAGCACCTATATAAACTACCCTTTGGAAAATGTTTGCTAGGTTGATATATATTGTTAGTCGATGAAATTACCCACTTTTACGTACTTTCACATATTCCTTTTTATCTATTTTATAACTCTTATGAGGTCGATTTGTATCTCAATCAATGAAAAGGTATACTATATTGGAATGTCTTCTTGAATTGTTAATTAATGAAGCAGTAGTCATAGGGGAACGATGCTTGGATGATTTGCTGACAAGATCCCTTGCAGATTTATAACGGACATTGTTTAGCGAAACAAAACCAAACATGATGTTGTTGACTGCGGACTGGAAGAGCTATTTAAGTACTCAGCCATTAACTGATCAACTGTTGAATAACTGGTAGAACCAACTATGATTTCTATCTTTTTATTCTATTTCTATTTGAGAAATTATTATATATTTTTTTATATACAAGATCACCGTGATTTTTGGGTTTGTTAAATGTTATTCATATAATGATGGATGTATAAGTAAGGAACAACTGAGAATAATGATAGGTTTTATTTTGCATGTAACAACATAACTCCATTTTGTAATTCCTTTTATGAATTAATGTGAATTTCAGCTTACCATAATTTCGTGTGATCTCTAATTCTCAGCCACAGCTCTGATTGGAGAGTTGAGCCTACTCTCTCGATCAGGTGTTGCCGGAATACTATCGTGTAGATAGGTATGCTTTCTAGTTATATTGTTAATGTTTTATGATTGTTGTTCCTTTATTTACTGCTTTGTAATATTGTTGTGATTTCCAATTGTTGCTACTTCATATTGTTGTTAGTGTTATTTACTTTGTCATTACTCTACTCGTAGCACTCCTTGGGCCTCGTATTTTGTAATTACTCAATACTGGGTAGGGAACCTGTGGCCTGCATAGACCTTGTGCAAAAACCTTGAAATAACCAATGAACCTTGGATTGAAAATTAAATGTAAGAGGAATTGAATCTATAAACCCATATTAAAACCCAACATTTTGACATCGTTGTCTGTTATGAAACCAGCTCAATAAAGGATAGAAAATATAGATCAACGACTTAGAAATTAGCCTCTTTGAGGGGGAAACCTCCTTTAAATGACACAAATGAACAATTCTTGGATGATACAAATGACAAGACCTCCTTTCTATATATAGGATTCTAAGGGTTCATAATGTACTCAGAGCCGACATAACAATAATAAGGTAAGGGAACAACAATAACAATATGGGGGCTACATGGGCACAACAATATAATAATGGGGTTTCACTAATAACAATAAGGGGTTACACTAGTAGTATAGGGACCTAACATGCCCCTTCCCTTCAAAAAGTGTTCTTCTCAACGCTTGAGTAGTTCTGGATGCTTATGTATAAAATTCTCGTCCTCCCATGTGGAATCTTTAGCGGGTAAGTTCTTCCACTTGATGAGATACTCTGAAATTGATCGATTTCGTAGCTGTCAGTTTCTTGTTTCCGTGACTGCTTCAGGTTCCAATATGATTATTCCTTCCTCATCAATTTTTGACAATATTGTTTGAACTGGGAGCTTGTCACTTATAAACTTCTTTAAGCACGAAACATGGAAAATTGGGGGCACTCGAGAAGATGCAAGGAGCTCCAATTTGTATGTCATAGTACCAATCTTTTGTTGCGCCTTGTAAGGACCATAGTACTTTGGTGATAATTTATTATCCTTCTTAGCTTGCTTAAGGGACATTTGTTTGTATGGTTGTATTTGTAAAAATACCCAGTCATCTATATCAAAACTTCTTTCCCTATGATGTTGATCTACTTGTTGTTTCATTCAATTCTGTGCCAAAGTGAGGTTATCCTTTAAGAGTTTGACGACTTGTTTTTGTTTGTGAGGTTATCCTTCATGAGATACAATATGACCCAAGTATTCTACCTCTTGTACTCGAAATAAACATTTAGAGTTTTTTGCATATAATTGTTTCTCGTTCAATAGTCTGAACACTTTATCAACATGTTGAACATGATCCTTCCAAGACTTGTTGTAGATTAGTATATCATCAAAAAATACTAATGAAAATTTTCTAAGGAAGGGTTTGAAAATGGAATTCATTAAATCTTCGAATGTAGAAGGTGCATTGGTAAGGCCAAAAGGCATGACCAAAAATTCATAATGATCCTCATGAGTTATAAATGTTGTTTTCAGAATGTCTTCAACCTTCATTATGATTTGTTGATATCCTGCATGAAGGTCCAACTTGCTGAAGTAAATTTCTCCAAGCAATTCATCCAATAATTGATCAATGAGAGGAATGGGAAATTTATCTTTAATGGTGAGCTTGTTGAGCTCTCTATAATCCAAACACATGCGTCATGATGCATCCTTCTTGTGCACCAATACTACTGGAGCAGAGAAAGAACTTTGACTAGGTTGAATTATACTAGCCTCTAGGATTTCTGCAACCATACCTTCAATTTCACTCTTTTGTGCAAATGGATATCTATAAGGCCTGATGTTTGGAGGAACACTCCCTGGAAAATGAATAGCATGATCATGCTCACAAATAGGTGGGAGGCCTTTGGGAGTCTCAAATACCTTGGAATGATTGTCCAAGACTTTGTGGAGATCTGGAGATATAGATGATTTCAACGTGGGAACCTCTAGCGAACATAATTGTGAAATTAGACCACATTTTTCTTCCTTTAGAAGCTTTGTATGTATTAGAGCTAATTATCTTTCCCGGTTTCCCCAAAGATTGTAGCCATTGGACTCCTAGTACAACATCAACACCACCCATTGGAATGGAAATAATTGGACTATTCAAAACATATTCTCCCATGGATAGCTTGATATTATGGCACTTTCTAGAAAAATTTATGGTTCCTCCACTTGCAACCATCACTTGA
>APFE031619344.1:0-18635 GCA_000404065.3 Pinus taeda | reverse complement strand
ATAGTCCCCAACATAAAGCAGTTGTAAGGAGACAGAGGAAGAAAAGAAAACTAGAAAATACACTGTCACAAGATGCTGAACATTTGGACGTCTTATGGAAAGACCCCAACAATAAACCAACTGAAAATCTCACTAAGTTGTCTCAGATCGCAGGAGCATATGCTTCTGCAACTATTGACAAAGCATCGGAAGTTCAACAACTGTTGAAAGAAAAAGAAGATCAAATATAGCTACTACAATGACAGTTGCAACAAGCCAATGCTAATATTGAAGCTTCCAAACAGCTCGAGAAGTTGCAGGAAGACTTTCAGTAGATGCAGATAGGCTATCAAAGAAGTCTAGACGAGAAAGGAAAGCAATTTCAAATTTTACAAGAAATGCATAAAGATGAGCCTAAGCTTGCGGAATTTATTTCAGAATCTATTGACTTAAATGAGAAACTACTGCAGCAACAGGAAGAGTTGGGACATAAGATATCACAGTGGAGTCACTATTGCGAGCTGAGCGATAAAATCACCAATCAAGTGGTGGACTTACGAAGTGACTATGATCAGAGTGACAGACAAGTGACAAAATACTTAGCTTGGCAAGATGAAGATGAAGGGAAAAGAGCAAGTGCACCCAGAATAAATGAGAATCATAAAGAATTGCTCTTTAATAAATGGGACGATCAAATCAGGCAGGCGGAACAAGTAGCGTAGATAGCGGCCACGCAAGCAAACATTCTTATCGACTGTGTAAATGAGAATTTACACAGGGCCAACTTAATCGAAGAGACCACCTCAGGGTACCTACCAAATAAACTACGACTGGAAGCAGGATGGAAGCAGAAGGCGCAGGAAAAGGGAAAAGCGATCCAGGCATTGAACAGGTTAAATTGGGAGTGTTACTGGGCATACTTGGTCAAGCCGCATAGTCAATGGATGACTGTGAAATGCATCATAAACACGGCCGAAAAAGTAGTGCCAGCTCTCATAGATTCTTTTTTCGCAGCCCAGCTCAGCGCAGAAGTCGGCCAACCGACTCTTCTCAAGTCCATGATGAACACTTGCAGTTTTAAGGACCAAATTCAGAAGTAGCTTATTTTTAGAAGTTTGTTGTTTCTTTTTATTTAGATTAGAAAAAGGACGATCATTTGAAAACCGTATCCTAAAATTTTGTAAAAACACTATTATTAGAATTAGGAAGTAGTATTTTAACCCTTCTCATGCATTTAGAGAAAGGTCCAGAAATTTGTTAAAAACTTGTCCTCGGAACATGCACTTCTGCACCCTCAGAGGAGGTTTTGATGAATGGATGGATCGAGATTTACTTTTATTTGCATTTTGATGTCTGCTACTAATGTTGCACTTTTGTACTCTTAGTAGATGTTAAAACAAGTAGAGATAGATCGTTTTTGCTTGAAGTTTATGGGTAGAATTAGTCATAAATGGTACTTTTATCTCTTGGCAATTTCTGCTTATATTCTTTAAGTGATTTACAGTTTTCAGTTGTTTATATGTTATTGCATGAATGTATGAGTTACCATTTGGAACTTCTGTATGGTGGAGCCATTTATTTATATCTGATATATGAATAACTTATTATGTGATACGTTGTTCACAACTGTTTTGCCTAGCTTCTTATGCAAAGTGGTTTATCTTAATTGATTTCTATTCTTATAATAGTTGAATGATCTTTATTACCAGTTATCGTTTGAAATCTCTTTAGATCGCATAATAGAAGAAATACACCTCGGGTTAGCGTAGATTAGATGTGTTGTTTCTCATTAGATTACAACAGCATAGAGTTAGTTTAAAAGTTTGAATTAAATTAGCTTTAAGTACTCTTAGATCAGCATCATCCAACTCTGCACACACAGACACCCTTAGATTGGGAAACTGGTCCCATTATCCCCAGTCGGACCCTCTATACCAAACGGATAAGGAGCTTCCAACCAAGGTCCAGACCGGGTGGGTATCCCCCTTGTTGTCGACCCGATTTTCGGGGCTTCAACACTACCTCAGAAACATTAGTAGGCACTGGCCATTTCATGATGGCCTCCATCTTGGAAGGATCTATCTTCAGCTCTCCTCTACTGATCACATACACCAAATACACCAAAGACTGCTACGTAAACTCACAATTCTTGAGGTTTGTTAGCAGCTGGTGCTTCTTCAATGTTTCTAGCACTTGTGGCAAATTTGTAATATGCTCCTCCCAAGAAGCACTATATACTAGTATATCATCCAAATAAAAAATAACAAATGAATCTATAAAAGGGAGCAATATATCTTTCATTAATCTCATAAATATAGTTGGTGCATTACATAGGCCAAATGGCATAACCAACCACTCATAAAAACCTTGCCTAATTTTGAAGGTGGTCTTCCATATATCGTCCTCTTTGACTCAAACCTGGTGATATCCAAAATTCAAGTCCAACTTAGTACAATACATTGCTTGCTACAATTGAGCTAGCAGATCATCCATCCTGGGAGGGGATGTTTGTTCTTGAGTGTGATTTTATTCAACACCATGTAATCTATACACATCCACCAAGTCCCATCCTTGTTTGGTACACTGATGATGGGTGACCCACATGAGGATGTACTTGGTCGAATGACACCTTTTTCCAATAGTTGGTGCAACTATTTCTTCACCTCACTTGCTTCTATAACAGACTGCCTGTACAACCCAATATTTGGCAATGGGGAGTCTGGAAATAGATAGATCTCGTGTTCCACTTCTCTCTTAGTTGGTAACCCTTTAGGCTCTCAGAACACCTCTTTGTATGCCCTTAACAACTCCTCTGGTTTTTTTTATTGTTTCTTATTACACCCCTCTAGGGATGCCTTGCCTCTTATTGACTCCTATTTAGACTAACTTTCTCTTAAAAATAATAAAACATACTTCTTGTTCGAACTAATCAATTTCTTGGCTTGGTTGGCACTTACCAATGAACTTTTTGACTTTCCTTTGTATTTGTTGATGATAAACACTTTTCTATCCTTGATGATTCAGTACTAGTTAGTTCTCCCCATGAATTTTGCATCACACATGTACATGTACGGAATCCCAAACATGACTCCGCATACATCAAAGGGAACCACATCCAAATCCACTTCACCAATAAATCAACACTAATAGAAAATCTAATTTTGTAATATTTTTTTACCTTCAACTCTGCATCATTATTTACCCATCCGAGTGGATATCAGTTTGGATGATCACAAATTTCCAGGCCCAAATTCTTTACTAGCTTTTCTACAATGAGATTTACCTGCAATCCTAAGTCAAGAAGAGCATCAACCTTCATCTTCTTAACCTGTATCTTTATATGGAATAGTTTTGTAATTTCTTTCTCTTCCTGCTGCTTAACGATACTCAGATTCACCTCCTTCTCCACTTACATACACAAGATCTACTCATCCGCATCCGAGCTTATTTCAACATGCTTGCTCGAATTGGTGGCCATGAGATTCTTATTTTTATTATCTTTCTTCTTATTCTTCTAGTTTAGCTCTGGATGCAACTTCCAACACTTCTCATTTGTATGGCCATCAATGTTGCAGCGGTTGCAATGGTTGCTAGGATCTTTGCACTAGTGCGCTCTGGATGCCATCCTTTTATATTTTCCCTTTTTTTCTTCTTCTTCCCCTCCTTAGAAGCTTCATGTTTCCCCTTTTGTTTTGATCCACTTGATTGCGCTCTTTTCAGGCCTATGTTCTCCAAGTATTGTGCCTGTACACAAGCCTCATCCACCAATTTGTGCTTGAAAAACATCACTTGCTTACGCAGATGATGGTGCAAGCCACCCAAATACTTGAGGAGTACATCTCTGTTCTTTTTAGAGATACCTGACAAGATAACCATCTTTATGAATTTTGTGGTGTACTCTTGCACACTTTTGCCTAAAGTAATGCCACCAGATTTATTGGTCCTCCATGTACTGGATGGGATAAAAATGTGACTTAATGAGGGTTTTGAAATCCTCCCACTTAGTCATTGGAGGTTATCCTTCCAACCTTAGGGTTTCCATGTGGCTCTCCCACCAAGTCAATGCATGGCCCTTCAATTTCAGTCCCGTGAATGAGATCTTTTACCCTTCCTTGATCTGATGGACGTTTAAATAAACTTCTAGGGTCTACAACCAGTGGTTCATCTTTAGAGCATCCATCGCACCATGGTATGGATTGATAGCGACTTTTTCTTCCACTTTAAATAGGTATTTCATCACAACACTCGAACTAGGTTGATATTTTCTTGATTCTTTCCTCGGTTGGTTCTTTGTGTCTTCCCGATCTCTTGATCGCCCTTCTAAATTTTCTTCTGCATTCAAACCCTGATATTCTCTACATATCCACATATTATTTCTTTGGCCCACCATGAAGATGTTAACATTGTGTTTTATATTCAAAACATTTCTCAAGCCGTGAAAACCTCACCTTTGTAGGATCAAGAGGTTCATTTATGTATTCATCGACTATGATTAGGGTTTTATGATTTTTGACCCCATCAACCTCGATCCCATGCAAATATCTAGAAATACCCAAATAATCCTACTCTGATACTAAATGATCTGTAAACTTCCATGGATATTCCAATGGACAGTTCATCATAACAGATCTAATAATATTATATTAAAACTCTGAAAAATATACACTATTATGGTTTATTAAACCTTCAGATCTATGGATTTAACTGTAATTAGGGTATGTATGCATATATAAATTATGCAAAAAAGTAGAGAATGAAAAAATAAGCACACACACACACACACACACAAGACATAAGATATGCTCTCTAGGAAACACTTTCGAAAGAAAACCCAACTGGAAGGTGAGGTCCCCTCACTCTCTTTCTATGTCTTGAAATATGGTTGTAGGTAAAAAGAAGTAATGTTTGTGGCCCATGGACTACTACAGTGAGAAACCCCTCTCTATTTGCTCTACCTCATATCTCTCCTAGCTATCTTTTCTCAACTATGCAACAATATTATCTCAAAAGAATAAAATGACTCTTCCTCCTTGTAGTTTGGTTATAATACAACTCGATAGCTTACTAGTGGTTAGTTTTGACTAAATCAACACTTAACTAGAGTTACAAACATGTGTCTAGCCCCTTTTCCATAAATAAAGGGGCATGACGCAGCATCCTCCCAAACTATAGGTGTGAAAACAGGAAGGACAACCTTTGAGTGGCATAAAGTTTGTATATGGACTCTAAATGATGTGATTCGTGCTCCGTTGGAAAGATCCCTATGTGTAGAATAGCATGAAAATATTTTTATCTAATGCAGAAAATTTTTACTCGAGAAAAACATCGTTTGATGCATCAAAATTCTCCCAGAAGGTTTCAGACCTCGTTTCACCAAACTAGATCCCGACAGTAAAAACGATCTTGTGAGATGATTCCTCGATTTTTATCGCTCCTAATGCATCGAGATGGATGGAAAACAATATAATGATCTAATTCTAATCAGATCTTCCCATTTTGGGAGGATTTTGGTCCACAAAATATTTTGTTAAATGAGGTGAGGAAATTTTTCCTCGAGTTTTTCTTTGGTGTACCATTTAGCTTTGCCTAGAAGTTGTCCCTTAAACCCAATTAGCCAAAGGTAATCTTGCCCTATTTTGTAGTTCCAAACCTCTTCTATAAAACTTTATCTTGTGCCAACTTTTCCTGAGTGTCTCATGGAAAATCCTCCATAGAAGGTAGGACCTATTCCTCTTTTTGATCTAGCAAGGAAGTCTCCTAGAGTTTTAAATTCTCTACATTGACAACTGCATAGATGTGCATATATGGTGGTAAACTGAGTCGATAGGAATTATCACCCACCTTTTCCAGTATCTCATAGTGACCATACCTTAGAGACTTGATTTTCTTACCAAGAACCTACAATCTCTCCTTGTTCAATTGTAGCCATACTCTGTCTCCCACCTTGAATGATTTCTCTATTGTGTGTTAATCATGTCTGGCCTTATATTTATCCTGCGATTTTTGTAGTGTTTATTGTACATGTAGATGGACCTACCTGATCTTCTCTATAAGATTTTTAGTCCTCAAAGCATCTCCTGTAAGATCTTCCCTCACTCCTCCTTGCTGCCCATATGCAATATCCAAAGGTGAAGGTGAAAACTATCTAAACTAAGTCTCAAATGGGGACTTTCTTGTAGAAGTGTGGACTACTATGTTATAAGAATGTTGCATATATACCAAATTTTCATCCCAGGTCTTAGGATGCTTCTGGTTTTATCCCCTCAGAAGCTGCACCAAAGTCTTGTTAAGTACTTCTGTCTGTCCATCTCTCTGTGGATGGAATGTTGTATATCTCTTCAAATTTTTGTCCATCTTCTCCCACAATGTAGTCTAGAATGCACTGGGAAATTTTTTTTCCCTTTCTGAAAGGATGCTCCTTGGTATCCCAAAGTGCACCCAGACCTATCCAAAGAACAAGTTTGTTGCTTATTTTCTGTTGATGGTCCTTTTACAGGGCATCAGAACGCACATCTTGCTGAACATGTCAACTACCATGAACAGGTAGTGATGCTCCTTACTTGTTTTTTGTATACCTCCCACAAAGTCTATGGAAATTCTTTCCCAAGGACGTGTAGGTATAGGTAAGAGATGATATAGAACATGTTACCTCTTGTTGGAACTTCTGGTACATCAAAGCATGCATCCTCTTATGAACCTAGCTACCTGCTTTTGCATCTTGCGTAAATACAAATACCTCTACGAGTTAGCCACAATCTTCCCTACACCAATGTGCCCTACAACCTTGGAGGTGTGAGCCTCTCCAATAAGCTACGAACACTCACCTTTAGGAACACATAGCTTATCCAACTGGTATAGTAACTCATATGGGAGATGGTAGTCAATGATGTTGTTGCCACTGTGCACGTGACTCTGACTCTGGAATTGCTTATACACCTTCTTGACATCCTCATCTTCTAAATATGTATCTTTGTATGCATCATAGATGAATGGATCCATGTGCGTAAGATTCCCCAAAGTTACAATATTTGATGTGGGTGGCCTTGAAAGAATATAAACCAACTTGTTTGTGCTTCCCTTCTTATACTTGATCACCAAATGAAATTGTTGTAAAACCCCCATCCACTTGTAATTCTTGGTCTGTTGTAGCTTACTCTATGCTTGCAAGAACTATAATGGTTGGTGATTTGTGTGGATGATTGTCTCCTTTCCCATTATATAGTGCTTCCACTTCTTCACAGCTTACACCATGTCATAGAGCACCTTGTCATAAGTAGGGTAGTTAAGGACTGCCCCATGAAATACTTCAGAATGGTAACATACATGCCTTCCTCCCTGCATCAAGACAACTCCCATAGCATGCCCACTCACATCTGTCTCCACTTCAAAGGGTCACTGCAATTTTTCTAATGCCAAAAATGGTGCTTGACTGAACTTGTTCTTTAACTCCTCGAAATAACTTTGTTGACCGTTTCCCTACTGGAAACTCTTGTCACTTTTGGTTATGGCATGGAGCAACTTTTCTACTACTGAAAATAATTCTATGAGTTTCCTTGGGTACTGTGTTGACCCAATGAAACTCCTAACCTCATAAACATTAGTAGGCACCGATAATTTCATGACGGTTTCCATCTTAAAGGATCTATCTTCAACTTTACTCCACCAATAACATACCCCAAATACACAAAAGGTTGTTGAACAAATTCATACTTATTGAAATTTGCTAGGAGTTGGTGCTTCTTCAATGTTTCTAGCACTTGTGTCAAATGTGAAATATCCTCCTCCCAGGTAGCATTATATACTAGTATATCATCCAGAGAGACAATAACAAATGAATCTATAAAATGGTTTTGTATATCATTCATTCATCTCATAAACATAGTTGGTGCATTACATAGGCCAAATGGCATGACTAACCACTCATACAAACCTTGTCTAGTTTTCAAGGTGGTCTTCCATGTATCTTCTTCTTTAACTCAAACCCAATGATATCCAGGCTTCAAGTCCATCTTGGTGAAATACTTTTCCTATTGCAATTGACCTATCAGATTGTCCATCCTAGGTAGGGGGTTTGTGTTCTTGAGCATGATTTTATTCAACTCCATGTAATCTATACACATCCACCAAGTGCCATCCTTATTTGGCACATTGATGATGGGTGACCCAGATGGTGATGTACGCGGTCGAATGTAACCCTATTCTAGAAATGACTACAACTGTTTCTTCACCTCACTTTCTTCTATAATATAATTCCTGTACAACCCAATATTTGGGAATGGGGAGTCTGCAAGTAGCTGGATGTCATACTACACTTCCCTCTTAGGTGGTAACCCTTTAAGCTCTCAGAACACATCCTTGTATGCCTATAAAAACTCCTCTAATTTTTTTTTTTTTTGTTTCTTAGTACACCCGTTTGGGGATGCCTTGCCTCTTATTGACTCCTCTTTAGACTTAATTTCTCTTAAAAACAATAAAGCATACTTATTGCTAGAACTGATTAATTTCTTGGCTTGGTTGGCACCTACCAATGAAATTTTCGACTTGCCTTTGTGTGTGTTTTTGATGAACGGTTTCCATCCTTGATGAGTCAATATTGGTTAGCTCTCCTCATGAATATTGCATTGCGCATGTACATGTATGGACTCACAAAAACGACTCTACATACATCAAGGGGAACCACATCCAGATCTACTTCAACAATAAAATCAACGCTGATAGCACATCTAATTTTGTAGTGTTTTGTTACCTTCAACTCTGCATCCTTATTTACCCATCCTAGTGAATATGGGTTTGGATGATCATGAAATTCCGACCCCAAATTCTTAACCATCTCTTCTATAATGATGTTTGTCTAAGATCCTTAGGCAAATAGAGCATCAACCTTCATTTTCTTAACTTGTATCCTTGTATGGAAGAGTTTGGTAATTTATTTCTTTTCTTGCTTCTAAAGGCTACTCAAATTCACCTCCTTTTGCATTTACATACAGACGATCTTATCATCCACGTTCAAGCTTCTTTCAGCTTGCTTGCTCTAATAATTGGCCATGAGATTCTTCTTTTTATTATCTTTCTTCTTGTTCTTCAATTTTAGCTATGGATGTAACTTCCAACACTTTTTGTTTATATGATCATCAATGTTGCATGGGTTGCTATGATCTTTGCATTGGTGTGCTGTGGCTGCCATATTTTTAGCTTTTCCCCCTTTTTTCTTATTCTTCCCCTCCTTACAAGCTTCATTTTTCTCCTTCTACTTTGATCCAGTTGATTGCGCTCTTTTTAGGCCAATGTTCTCGAGGTACTGTGCATGTACACAAGCCTCATCCATCGATTTGTGCTTGAAAAATATCACTCTCTAACATAGATGGTGGTGTAGACCCCCCAAATACTTGAGGTGTACATCTGGGTTCTTTGGAGAGATACCCATCATGATAGCCATCATTTTGAATTCTGTGGCATACTCTTGCACACTTTGGCCCGAATTTTTCTTGAAGTAATGCCATCAGATCCACAAGTCCTCCACGTACCTAATAAGATAAAAATTTGACTTAATGAGGTTTTGTAATCCTCCCACCAGTGATCCCCAACGCTATTTTTTTTCCCAACATTCATCTTGGAATACGTGTCCCATGACCTTGGTCTTATTTTTCCTTTATTAACTTTTTTACATGGATTTTTGACTGGGGTTGTTACAGAACACTCCACTTGGGGGAACACTATCATTGATGTCCAATGAAATCTATAAACCAAGAAAACACATCACTCCCATGGAGCTTTATAACACAACTCGATGCAACATTTACATCATATCATACTGATGAAAACAAAACCAACATATCATGAAAATCATACCAGTTATTGGAACTTTATAACACATTTTGGTGCAGTATTTACATCATACATATGAATATATGTAGACATAACCAAAACAAAAGACCAACAGATATACCAAAATACATCTAATCCAATAATTGATCTAAGACAAACAATAAGGTATTACAAACTCATGTGCATGGATGTGCCTATGTTATTTTATGCAAGAGATCGATAAGATTGAGAAATACACAGGCAATGAAGCAGTTGAGGAAAACATAATGGGAAACACATATAAAAAAAACAAGTTTAATAAGGAGTTCACCCAATACTCCTGGGCTACATCTCCTGGTCCAGCCTTCAGTGGTGGCCTCTCTATTATGGTATCAAAGCAAAGTTTTTACAACAGTGAGCTCAATTTGAGTCTCACTCAATAGGTATAAATTAGTAGGACTATTCTTGGATTCCCCAAATCTCTGGAGTACACAAACTCTCCTTATTGACTCTCGACCTCTGTTGGTCATGGTAGTATAAGCCCAATATGAGACTCAATACATGACATGCATATAAAAAGGAGTTCACTTGAACCTCTCAAGTCTTCTCTAGAGTACACAGACTCTCTGACTCTCTCTGTCTCTATCCTAATCTTGGCTCGATTGTTGCCTTTGATTTTATAGGTCAGCTCGACTTCTTCTCTCTGCTTTTAGCTTACTGTCTACTGCTCTTAGCTTACTTCTCTCTCTGTTATTTTGTGGCTTTAAAGCCAGTCTTCTTCCTGACTATTCATTTCCACTTACCAGCTTTTATTTTGAATCCCTCTATCCTACGTAATCAGTCACTGTATAATGCCTCACAGGGAGGTGGCCACCTATTTCATAACGGATGAGTGTCAGTTCTCTTGGACATATTTGAAACGACTATTTTTTTTGTTAACTCCAAGAATGCTCGTGAAACACGACCTTCTACCTACGCATCGTCCATGTCGGACTTCAAATCCTATGTGACCTCGCTTCATAACCTTTTCAAATCTGGTCATCCATTGGAACACGTCTCCATCATTGATTTGGAGGCCCCATATCGTACAATCATCGTTCATATCGAGCGGCTAAGTAGCATGATGTTTACCCGTCCGATGTGAGAGGTTCTCTCTCTCTTCCCGAGGACACGTGGCAATCGCTATATGGCATCGGGCGGAACTCGGTTGAAACCACTTACCACTCGAAGCCCATCTGATATCCTGCCGGTTTTGTGGAATCCCACTCCCATGGAACCAAAACAATATTTTCCGTGTTTTATAATTATTTCGGGTTTGGGTGCTCGGGGCTTCTCTTCACTGAGAGGTTTGCCCTGTGATATGCGATTAGCGACTTGTTGCTAATCGCATATCGGAAACTACCTCCACTACCTAAATTTGTCCGTGCATTTTCTAGTTGGTGTCAACACGCGTTACCATGGTCCACCACTCTGCACATTAGATTGACAACCCTCGTTGATCCACGTTGATTGCCATTGCAACTATCTGAGGATTCCTTCCGATAGCTTGATCTTTATAAGACTTTGAATCTTTGGCATGACTTTTAAAGAGTTCATGAAAACTTAGAGAGTGTTCTAGGATCCATTTTGGATCATGCCTTCCCACTGAAAAAGCTTTTGGACCACCAAAAGTTGGTTTTTAAGCATCAATCAAGTGAGGATATAGATTCCTCACTAGCCCAATTTCTATCCATCTTTCACTGCTTGGTTTTGAACCTTTGAGTCCAATCCTGAGGTACTCAACATCGCCTCTACACATATTTCTCACCTTCTTGTCTAGAACTATATCTTCCTACGACTCATTGAGATATTCAAGCAACAGATAATCAATAGAAGGCAATTGACTCTGCTCTTCAGGATCTTCAATCAATGCAGGTTCAAATAGCCTCAAGCTTTCTGCATTAACTACTTAATAGATGTGCATTTAAGCTGGAAAATAAAGGTGAAAAGAATTCTCACCGATTTTCTCAAGTATCCGGGAAGGCCCATACCTTATTCGCTTCAGCTTCTTACCTTCACCTTACATTCTGTCTTTGTTGATATGCAGCCAGACTTGATCACCAACTTGGAAACTATGCTAAGTCTAATGCTTATCATGCCTTGCTTTGTACTTGGCTTGGCTCTTTTCCAACTATTCCTGTACTGCCTAATGAATCTCTTGGATTTGTTCAATGAACTTGGTTGCCTTGTCCACATCACTGTGTCTATCAACTACTATGTCTTTACCAAAGACAAAATCCAAGGGAGACCTTCGGGTGAAACCAAAAAAGGTCTCAAAAGGAGATCTCTATGTAGAAGAATGTTTAGCCCGGTTGTAAGCATGTTGCACATAACACAAATGTTCATCCCAAAGCTTGGGATGCTTGCTACAATATCCTCTGAGAAACTAGATCAATGTCCGGTTGACCACCTCTATTTGGTCATCTGTTTGTGGATGAAAGGCTATGATCTTCTTCAGTCTGGTGTCCATCAATTCCCACAGACTTGACCAAATATTCCCAACAAATCGGGAATCTTGATTAGATACAATGGAAGTGGGTAATCCAAAATGAACCCATACATGCTAAAAGAACAACTTTGTTGTTTGTTCAGCTGTAATATGTTTGTTACAAGGTATTAAAATACACATTTTGCTGAACCTATCCACAATAACATGTAAATAGTCATGACCTTTCCTAGATTTAGGTAGTCCCTCAATAAATTCCATGGAAACACTTCCCAAGGATGAGAGGGAACTGGTAGTGGAGTGTACAAGCCTAGTTTTCTATTGTTGGGCTTGCTTTTAGCACACATGGTACACCCTCTTACATATCTAGAAACTGTTTAATTAATTTTTGGCTAATAACAAAATCTTTGCAGTTGTGCAACTATTTTACTTACACCAAAGTGACCTAATATTAGAGAAGTGTGTGCTTCTCAAATTATCTTTACTCTTTCAGTTTGAGGAATGCATAACTTTCCAGAATGATACAAGAGTTGGCCCTTAACATGATAATCCAATTCTTCTACTTGTTTGCCATGACTTAAAGTTGCATATACATCTTTAAAATATATATCTTGAGCATATTGTTCAATGTAGCTTTCATGCAATACTAAGTTATGCTTAAGTATAGTAGATGCATTTATGATTGGTCTAGATAGCATATCTACAACTTTATTGTGTATGGCCTTTTCATATCTAATGAGAAGATGAAACTGTTGTAGAAAACCCATCCACCTATAGTGTCTTGATTGCTGCAACTTAGTTTGTGAGTGTAAATATTGAAGTGGTTGATGATTAGTATGTATAACTATCTCTTTTCCCATTAGATAATGTTTCCACATTTTCACACTTTGTATTAATGCATACAATTCTTTATCATATGTGGGATAATTAACTATTGTAGAATTAAATGTCTCAGAATGATAACATATGGGTTTACATGTTGCATCAACACTGCTCCCATGGCATAGTAACTGGCGTCGATTTCAATCTTAAATGGTCTTTGAAGATCAAGCAATGCTAGTACTAGTGCTGTACTAATATTTTGTTTTAAGGTGTCGAAGGCTTTCTGCTATTTTCCTCCCCACTGAAACACCTTGTTCAATCATGTTAAAGCATGTAAGGGAGCTGCAATCAAGGAAAAGTTAGCAATAAACTTTCTCCAATACTGTGTTGCTCCTAGGAAGCTTCTAACTTCTATAGTAGATTTGGGTTTATGCCAGTTTACAATGACTGCAACCTTACAGGGATCTATCTTCAATTCACCACCCCCTACAATATGACCCAAATAATTCAAAGATGTTTTGCCAAATTCACATTTTGATAGCTTAACATAAAGATTTTCACTTTTCAAAACAGCTAGAGTCTGCTTTACATGCTTCAAATGTTCTTCCCATGTTTTACTAAATAAAAGAAATTCATCTAGATATACAATGACAAAATCATCAATAAAAGGCCTGAGTACATCATTCATTACTCTCATGAAAGTAGCAGGAGCATTAGTTAAGCCAAAAGGCATAACTAACCACTCACACAGTCCTTGTTTTGTTTTGAAAGCAGTCTTCCATGCATCTTGCTCTGCAACTCTGACCTGATGGTGGCCACTATGCAAGTCCAACTTGGAAAAGTAAACAACTTTTTTCAATTGATCTAATAGATCATCTATGCGAGGAAGGGGATAATGATTTTGATCGTTATCTTATTCAGTGCTCGGTAATCAATGCACATTCTCCATGAGCCATCTTTCTTTCTCACCAAGACAATTGGAGACCCACATGGTGATGTGCTAGGTCTTATGAACCCTTTCTCGAGTAGCTCCTATACCTGCTTCTTGATTTCTGCATTATGTAAAGTGGACAACCTGTACATTTTGATGTCAGGCAATGGAGCATCTCGCTGCAAATTAATATCATGTACTATTTCCTTTTTGGGTGGCAAACCTTTAAGTTCTTGAAGTAGCATATCATATTCTGAAACAACATTTTCTAAATCAGCTCGCTGTTTAGCATTACAACCTTCAAATACATTGGTTTTATTAGGTTTCTTTTCCTTTACAACCATCAGTAAAAATTGTTTGCATGAATTTACAATTCCTTTCATCTACCCTGAGTTTATGAGAGTATAATTATTCTTGAGTTTATCAGCTCTTACAATATATTCGATTCCATCTTTAACGAGTTGATACTTGTTTTCAGCTCTATAAAAAATGGCTTTTCTATCATACAAGTAAGGACTTCCTAAAACAATTCCACATATATCCAAGGGAACAATATCTAACTCAACCTCATCTACAAATGTTGATCCAAAAGAAAACCTAAGTTTACATTGTCTAGTCACTTGTAGCTTTGCTTTATCACATACCTAACCCAATGGATATGGCTTCTTGTGAGGTGTGGTTAGTAATCCCAGCTTCTTTACAATTGCTTCAGAAATTAAGTTTACTTGTGAGCCACTCTCAAACAAAGTATCAGTGTTTTGATGCTTGGAAATTAATCTAATATGAAAAAGCTCATGTCTTTTCCTCTCATTTTCTTCATTATCAGTAGATTGTGCAGAATTACTAGTAGATGCTTCAGAATTTTTACCTTTTATACATGTGGATGTGATTGTTGTTTCATCCCCTGAGTCTGACCCCAAATCCTTTTGAATAGCTGCAGCAGTATTCTTTTTGCCGCCGAACTTATTGGGTTTCAGCTCCAGATGCAAAATCCAGCAGTGTTCATCATCATGCCCATCCTTCTTACAGTGAGTGAATGAAGGTTTGGTATTTTGTACTGCATTTTTTTTCCTCTCTTTCCATTTATACTTTCTCTTTTCCTTGTTCTTGCTTTCCTCTAGCCTCTAGATGTGTAGCCTGAACAAATACCTCATTTATGCTAGTAGGATTAAACATGAGAATGGTGTGCTTTAAATAGCTGTGTAGACCACCTATATACTTCAGCAAAGTTTCATGTGATCTAAAGAAATGTCTAGAATCAAAGCTCTTTTTCTAAATTCTTGGGTGTAACTTTGTACACTTTTCCCTTTCAATTGGCGAAGAGTTTGCCAACTCATCATAGCTCGCTGCATATAAGCTAGTGGATAGAATTGTTTTTTAATGGTAGAAACAAATTCATTCTAGATAGAAAGAATTTTATCACGCTTCTTCAAATCAGCTTGTGTCTTGCCTTCCCAACATACTAGGGTAGTGCCTCCCAAGCATAGGCTAGCCAGCTGAATCTTTCTCCTTTTTGAATCTATGTTCTGCACTCTACAATATACATCAATCAATCTAATCCAGTTACCTATCTCTTCTACATTAAACTCTCCATCATATATTGGAAAATCAAATTTAACATCTAATTTAATCAAAGAAGGTTTCTTCTTTTTCTTTTCATGGCTTTCTTTATGTGAAGAAGATGACGATGAAGGTGATGATGGGGGAGATGGTGGAGATGGCTTCTCTTCTTTTCCTTTGCCTTCTGGGTGGGCAACAAGAAGAGGTTCTTCTACTCCTTTATCTTGTTTGGAGGTTGATGAATCCTCACCTCTACCTTTCTTAAATTCTCTATACATTTCTCCTACCATGTCTCTCATGGTCATGAAACCATCCGTGAACTGGGAGTCTAACTCCAAGGGAATTTCTTTTGCCATTTTCCTCCTAGGATAGACTCTTCCGATTTCTGGGTTAGCTTCAACCAACTCTCCTTCTCCTTTGTCCTAGTTAGCATTCAACAAAAAAATCCAGCACAAGCT
The DNA here is from genome assembly GCA_000404065.3 of Pinus taeda. Classification (NCBI taxonomy): domain Eukaryota; kingdom Viridiplantae; phylum Streptophyta; class Pinopsida; order Pinales; family Pinaceae; genus Pinus; species Pinus taeda. The sequence continues at coordinate 2,596 of APFE031619344.1, read as the reverse complement.
TTTCTAATCTTAGCAACGTAAAGCTCTGATACCACTTGATCCGATATTTGATCTAAGACAAACAATACGGTATTACAAACTCATTTGCTTGGATGTGCCTATGTTATTTTATGCAACGTATTGATAAGATTGTGAAATACACACGCAACGAATTAGTTAAGGAAAACATAATAGGCAACACATATAAACAAAATAAGTTTAATGAGGAGTTCACTCAATACTCCTGGGCTACATCTCCTAGTCCAGCATTCAGTGGTGGCCTTGTTGGCATTATGGCTAAAGTGTTGTCCTTGATGGCAACCCATTCAGGTGATAGACCACAGTACTTCAAGTTAGCAGTAGAGATTGATGATCAACTATCAAATATGGAAGAAAATAAGGGGTACGCAGGTACACCTTACAGAAAGTGTGTAACCGCAAGTACACCATGAAGGGACCGCGTCCTAATACGCAGATAAGCCGTTCAGGAGGTGCGTACGCTAGTGCACACATTTCAAGGCAAAGAAAAGCACACATGGGGTTTCTTATGTTTAACTAGCCGACGGTATTTGTGTTTCTATGGTTTTGGCTCGTGGTATTGATCCATGTTTTTAGGAGGAGCTTGCCTATATAAAGCAAAGGAGATCATTTGGCTTAGGTGTGTGCTTGGGTTGAACATCTTATGAGAACTAGATCTGAAATATCATGATCTCTTGGGTGTAATGTCTAGATCTAAATAAGGCGAATCTACTGATGAATTGAGATCTTTTCAGTGCATGATCAGATCTGTAGATTTGACTGTCTGGGTTGTTCTTGAAGTCTTGAAATTATCTATGCCCGAAGGTACGCAGGTACAGTGAAAGAAAAGTGCGTACATACGCTGGGATGAAGCGTTTCAGGTGCGTCGGTACGCAGGCATAGAAGGGTTTCAGGTGCGCCGGTACGCAGGCACAGAAGGGTTGCAGGTGTGTCGGTACACAGGCACAAAAGGGTTGCAGGTGCGTCGGTACACAGGCACAGAAGGGTTGCAGGTGTGGAGGTACGCAGGCAGATCAAAGGACACAGTGCGTAGGTAAGCAGGTGAGTAGTTCAGTTACCTGCTTAGGTAAGCAAGTGAGTAGTTCAGTTACCTGCGTAGGTAAGCAGGTGAGCAGTTGAGTTACCTGCGTACCGTAAGCAGGCTGTACATGGGTGAAGCTGCTTACTTCTCTTGAAATCTCTGTTTATCATTGTTGTGTTGTAGGTTGGTTCTATTATTGTTGATCTGGGTACTACACTTGACTGGGTGATTTTCTTATAATTGATGATCATTTGATGCTTATGGATCAAGTTTGAAAATTTATGAAAAGTGGTCCTTGAAAAGAAGTAGGGGGTTGTAGCTCCCTTCCAGGAGAGACTGGAAAACGAGAGAGACTTGTAGCTCGCTGTAGGTTGCAGCCTGCGTATTGGTAAAGGACTGCACCAGTACAAGACCATTGTAAAAGGAATTTCTAATTTGAAAGAAGATAGAGACATATTGCAGCAGGTGGTTTTCACCCACATTGGGTTTCCACCTTATATCTGGTGTTCTTTGATGTGACTGTCTTTTTTTCTTGTTTATGCTCATTATTTTATAGTACTGATATGCAAAAATAATTCAAAGTGAAAATAAGGAAGATTTGGTAAAAGAATTAGATAATACTGATTCACCCCCCCCTCTCAGTATTATTGTCAACAATTGGTATCAGAGCAGGTCCTTCAGAGGAAGCTTGATCGCTTGAAGGAAGATCTTTCATCATGAGCAACTACGCGAGGGAAGCATCTATCAGGCCACCGGTTTTTGATGGGACAAACTTCAATTATTGGAAGGTAAGAGTTACTGCTATCTTCAATCTCTTGGTATAGAAGTTTGGAACATCGTAGAGACAGGCTATGCTTTTCCTTCAACTACTCCTACAGATGCAGACGAGAAGAAGAAGTATGAAACAAATGCAAAAGCAGTCAGTACCCTATTAGGATGTATATTGCAATCGGAATTCATGAAGGTAATGCACTATAAATCCGCAAAAGAGATATGGGAAAAAATTGTCACGAGCTATGAAGGAGATGAACAGGTAAAGCGTGCCAAACTTCAAACTCTCAGGATTCAGTATGAGACTCTCAAGATGTATAACGATGAAAGTGTGGCTAACTATTTTCTTCGGGTAGATGAAGTTGTTAATTTTATGAAAAATTTGGGTGAAGAAATAAAAGAGGCTATTATGGTTGAAAAGGTTCTAAGATCATTGTCCCCCAAGTTTGAATCTAAAGTATCTGCAATAGAAGAAAAAGAAAATCTACGAATTATTACTATGTCTCAGCTACATGGAATTCTAACTGCTTATGAAATGAGAAAGGGAGGTCCATTAGATAGAAGAGAAGCTGCTTTCAAGGCATCAGGCAAAGGAGATTATTATGAGGCAAGTCACTTCCCAGAAGAAGAGGAAGAAGAATCAAATTTTGTCAGAAATCTTCAAAGGGGTTCTGGAAGGTTCAGAGGTAAGTTTCCTTTTAAATGCTTTGCTTGTGGAAGAGTAGGTCATTATGCTGCAAAATGTCCTTAGAAGGATAAAGGAAAGGAACCTGCTAGATGGAACAA
>APFE031619330.1:0-18842 GCA_000404065.3 Pinus taeda | reverse complement strand
CAAATAAATTTTAGGTCAGTCGCTCTTCTTGATCCCATTCAACCTGGAACTCACATCGCGGTCAAGGCATTACCTTACGACCCACTACTGAGACTCCTACACCAAATAGTCTGAGGTCTAATTGGGAATTCTTACCGAGGAGATCCCCTTGACATGTTAACGGGTCCAGCACCGTCAACAGGTAGTAAGTCATTACTCTTGTTTTCAAATGGTGTTCAGGAGGTGATCGAATTCATCGTAGGATTTTTTGGTGTTAGTACCAAGCCAATGAGCAAAGGCTTCACTTACCCTGGATATCATCTAAAGCCAAACAATTATAGGCTACTGGATTGGAATTGGCTTATGGATAAATTTTATCACAAACTCCAAGGATGGACACATAGTTGGCTTACACTAGGAGGAAGATACACCCTTACACACACGGTTCTCCAACAGATCTCAGTATAATGGGCACATCTTTTCATTCTCCCCTTGACAATTATATCTAGAATTCAAAGTATATTGACACATTTCATTTAGGCGGGCACATGGGAGACTAAAAAATACCACCTAATCAAATGGGAAAAGATCGCCCTCTCGAAGAAATATGGTGGTTGGTGAATATTAGATGTGAGAGTTTTCAGATGGGCTATGTTAATCAAATCTTTATGGATGGCTCTATTTCAAGAAGGAATTTGGAGGGACATCATATTTACAAAGTACCTTAAAATAATGAGAGCCACTGATTGGATAAGGGAAGGCAACATCAACAAAAAAATTAGATGTTACATTTGGTCTAGTTTCCACAAGGTAAAAAGTTGGTTTATTCAGAGTCTCAGGTGGTCTTTCGACAAAGAAAATTTCATTTTAATTGGGATAGATCAAGTATAGGAAGTTAAAATAGCCACACCCCTCACAGAGGAAATAATTTAAAGACTACATGCCAGGGGATATATATATTTGGATCAGGTCATTCGGTGTTGGTGCAGACTGTTTCCAGTTTGGAGAAAATTTGTGGATATTGGTCTGGTTGGGCATCGAGCTAATGTATGGAATGGATACATTCAGGATCTTAAACAGGCGGGACTTTGTAGAACAGAGAGGGGGGACTTCATCACCTAGGAAGGGACGCTCCGTAAGGATTCTATGGAGGTGGAAGACATCTACAGGTACATTATGTGCACTAAATTTACTTTAAATGATACATTAGTTCCAGAAGATTTGGAAATGGGATGTCCCCCTGAAGATTATTCTCTTCGCCTGGTTGGTATAGCACAACAAAACATTGACTTGGGAAAAACTTCGTAAGCGGGGCGTCCAAGGTCCAAGATGGTGCACACTTTGCTGGGATTCAATCAAGACGAATCAACATCTTTTCTTGGAATGCTTTACTTCTACACATGTATGGCAAAGGATCCTTCATTTTTTTCATATTCCTTTTAGATTTTTTCTCTCATTAGATCCGTGTCTTCATTGGTGGATCGAAAGGCGGGGGGGGGGATATTAGACCATTCCTCTCTTCATGTTTTGGGAGATCTAGCATGCTAGGAATGGATGCCTATTTGAAGGTATCCCCATAAACATACACAAGATATGTATAAACATTGGGTTTTGGATGGATACATAGACATACAACATACAAGTGGATAAATATTTACTGTTTCTTTTCATTCCTCCTTGTATTGAATTTCCAGATGGTTATTTTGATGGAGTTGCACAGGGAGGTGTATGTGGTTGTGGAGTTTGGCTTAGGATATGTAATAGGACTCATTATAAATTATCATGGCATAGTGGATATGGTACAAACATGAGTGGATGTGGTACAAACATGAGAGCGAAGATTTTGGCCCTATGGGGGCTTCTCTGGTTTGCCAAGAAACAATGCTTGGATTCTATTCATGTATATGGAGATCCTAAGACCCTCATTGGCATAGTGGATATGGTACAAACATGAGTGGATGTGGACAAACATGAGAGCGAAGATTTTGGCCCTATGGGGGCTTCTCTGGTTTGCCAAGAAACAATGCTTGGATTCTATTCATGTATATGGAGATTCTAAGACCCTCATTGATGGCGTATTGGGGCACACTTATCTCACTCCTCCTAATCTTGGCAGTGGGATCAAACACATCAACGTTCTCAAGATGTTCTTTCAACACATTTCGTTCCAACACATCTACTAGGAATCGAATTTTGTTGTTGATTCACTGGCAAAAAAGGTCTACACGAGAGTGCTAGTTATATGTATTACAGATATCTGGAAGAAAATACTATAAGAGAAAAACATGATCTAACTCCCTTAATTTTTTAGTTTATTATTTATATAATGATGTAATTTGTAGAAACATTTTGATATTGCTACATCGATAAATGAACAATTTATTTAAAAACAATACATATGTGTTAAAGACTTGTGTTTTATTTTGAATAGAAAAAAACATACTCTCTTACTAATTTGGAATCTATTTTAAATGTTTTTGAAGATATACCAATACATTTATAAAAAAAAATAAAATTAAACAATAGTCAACCTTTCTTCCCTACTTCTATCAACCAAACGCACCGCTTGAAACATATCGAATCAAATTAGACCAAATAATTCACCCATCGAATCGAATTTTCAATACGGAACGCGCTTAAGCGAATTGAATCAAACAAAAACCAGATAATTCGCCATCGAATCGAAGTTTCGAATTTCCTTATTAATTTGGCCGATTCTACCGAATTTGGTAACTACGAAATCATTACTATAAATGGTAGAGTTAAAGGATTTTTTTTTTTTTTTAAATTGATATCTATTTCATTTTTCAATTTATTAGAGTTTGGTAGGGTTAAAGAATGCATTTGATGTTTTGTTTGTTTGTTTGTTTTTTTTTTTTGTGTTTTTTAGACTTGGACTTTCTAATGCCGGAATTATTTTTTGGTGAAATATTGAGTTGTGTTTTTTAAACTTATTTTTTGATTATATATATGGATTCAGTACCCTGAAATTTTTTTAGGGCATTTTGATTGTGTAAAATTACTCATCAAACTAGTGATTTCAATAAATTCTTGCCGGATTTTAAAGAAATTAAACCTTTGAAAAACTTCCAAATTTTTTTACTAAAAACAACGCAGTAGTCTATAACGCGACTTTTTGAAAGCCTTTCCGGCAGATTTTTCCGGTCAAAATCCGGCAGCAATTCAATGGAATCCCAAGTTTGATAGCTAGTTTCTGCACAATCAATGGCTCTCAGGGGTTTTTCAGGGCGCTGAATCCAAATATGCAGTTAAAAAACCATTTTAACTGCTAAAAATCAAGATTTAACCTCATTTCTTCCGCCGGATTCCGTCACCGGAATCTCCAAAAAATCGCATTATAGACAACTCCAAAAACAACTCCATATATATATTCTAAAAATTTCAATTATTTCAAAATTTTCTGGAAAATTATATCACTAAATTAATAACTAACTAATTAACATAATAAAGTATGAATTTAAAATAAAACACTCTCAATTTCTGCAGCTCTAATCCGCATTTTAATCAATTTTTATCAGTTTAGCTTATTTGACCAACAAATGACTAACAATTTGCTCATGAAATTCCATCCCATCCCAACCTGCCACGCTGCCCTGAGCATTTTCTCTCTACGGTCTTTTCCACACAAGGAGGATACAGGCAAGGAACGAAGGACACTCGCGATGAGGACGGTTTATGAGGACGGTTTATCTCAAGGCGTGCAGCTAAAGCCACAGTCGAAGATGCAAAGTAGCATCTTTAAAGTTGTCGGTTAAAGAAGATAATTAAAGCTATTCTCCACACGGCACCGCCGCACCGCTTGCACGGCACCACCAGACCTATAAATATACACTCCCTGTTATTTACTTTCACATTCTCATCTCTTTTCATCTGGAGTTTTTACTAATTCTCATCTCTCAATTTCTTCAATTGAGATCTATCTGGTTTTAGAATAAGTGCTCTATCATGGCTCAAAATCACCAGGACCGTAGCCACACCCAGAGTTACACTCAGGCAGGTCAGCCTAATCCCAATCAGAAGGCAGGGCTGCTGGATAAAATCAAAGCATATCTTCCCGGAGGCCAGACTCAAACTGCTCACTCGAATCCGAATCAGAAGCCGGGGCTGGTGGATCAAATCAAAGCGAAGATTCCCGGAGGCCAGACTCAGACTGCTCATTCTACTTCATCTCAGAAGCCGGGTCTCGTGGACAAGTTCAAAGACATGCTGCCCGGAAAACAGACTCAAACTGGTTATTACAATCCAAATCAGAAGCCGGGGCTGGTGGATAAAATCAAAGCGAAGATTCCCGGAGGGCAGAGCAAGTAATGGGGAAGGTGAAGCGCGAGAGGAATAGCAGAAGCATGTGCGTTGATGTTACCGTAAAAAATAAGGCCTCCGGCTATCCCTCCCTGAAGCTTTTCTGTTGCCAATTGACCAGTATCTTCATACGAATAGTTTGCTAGTGAAGCCTATCAATATTCTTCAATATTTACGGTGTTTTTGATCTATTAATGGGGCCGGATGTATATGTTTATGGTTGGATAATGTCCATTGTTGGATAATGTATTTGTTTTTTTATGGTGGGCAGGCTGTACATTAATGGGCAATAACACAATAAATATTGGTTAGTTGTGGTGTTATACATGTCCATTTGTAATTTAAAGATTTTAGAATGTTAGAGTAATTTGATAATATTAAAGTAACTTATTTTTTATTTTACTTTTTGTTTATCAGAATTTTGAGATACACTACCATAGAGAAGATGTGGAATTCTATGTTCAAAGTAACTTATGTTTTTAGCTCTGAACTTATGTTCAAAATAACTTTATATAGTCTTAATATAATGCAATTATGCTTTTTTTCTCTGAAAAACTTATGTTTGATTTTATTTTTGTTTATCAAATTTTTAAGATAGAGTACCATAGAGAAAATGTGGGATTGTATGTTCTTCTGTATTCTTGAAGTATATATTTTATAATTAAATAATTTTTTTATAAGGCTCTAAGTCAATATAACCATATTTACAGTTACAATGACATCACATTGAAAATATTTATCAAAGCATTATTAATTCACCATGTCACTAATAATATTTATCAAAACAATATTAGCTCATGATATCACTACCATGAATTTGAATCTAGATTGGAAAGATAGTTCAATTATTCTACCCAACCAACAGAGACAACTCTAATTACCATTTTTTTAAATGTATTTATGTTAAGCTCATATATTTACTCTTTTTATAATTAATAATAATAATAATTTAAACTGTAATTTAGTTAATTTTTATAATTTTAAAGTATTTTGATGCTTATGATAATTAATGTTTATTCACATTTATCAACTACTTAATTTATATAACTACACTATTTATAATACATTTTAAAATTTAATTTTAACACTACAAAATATAAGTTTTAAATTTTAAATATTAATCATATATATGTGTGTTTCAATTAACCATGCATAAATATGTTTTATGTTCTAATTTTATTTTATATATATATTTATATGTGGTGTGTGTGTGTGTGTGTGTCGATGTGTGTGTGCTGTGTGTTTTTCATAAACCATAACATTTATAAAATAAATCCGTAAAATTACTATAGGAATGAGTAATATTTTGTCAATCCTAAATGTCATATTTTAGTTAGTTTCAAAATAAGTTTCATCTTGTTACATAAATTCAACATCTTTAAAAATCATTGCTATATTTAAATTGTACAACATATTAAATTCTTTCTATATTTTAAATTATGCAAATTATTAATTTTTATCTCTATAATTTTATCAAACAAACTCTTTTTGAACAAGATCATGCAAACTATTCATTCATGTAGAATCTGACGAAAAAAATCAGATAGACATTCAATGGCGGAGGCTTTGCGCATCCCAACAAAGGCTAGGGTTTGTGCGTCGGAGTTGCATAAAAAAATCCAATGGAGGCTAGGGTTTTCCCTAAGGCTTTAATTTCAGCATCATAAACCCTGATTCCTTTTCTTATTACCATCTACCTTTGGTCTCGACCGGTCCTAATCTATAGATATTTCATCTGAGTAGATATTGTAAAAAGCACATAGAATCCTTCATACCTACCTCACACAATGACAGAAAGCAATGAATGATTTTCCCTAATGGTCAAATGGGTTGCTCATTATCTCAGAGAGATTCCCACCGATCAATAGAAAAGCAACATCACTCTGACTTTGTCAATGAAGAACAACTCGATCTGGGTCTCTGGCAATTTCCACGAGCGTGATGAGAAGGGTTATTTTCCAACTATATCGTAATGGGAAGGCAAAGCAGAAACACGTCCAAAAACATTTTAAGGCATTGGCGGAACTGAAATAACTAACCCTAGGTGCAGAGTTCAACATGGATAGAGTGGAATCCCTATCTAGGAGAGCTTTGGTCGACAAACTTAGTTACATCAAAATGACACATGAGCAACTTCTATCCTAGATCAAAGTGACATGGAAACCACCAATGGGTTATACTCTGATTGTGAGTATATTGGTTAACTAATGGATCCACTTTCACATTCTACCAGAGGATGATCTTGAACTAATCCTCTGTAAGCCTTGGGTTATAGGCGGAGGCTCACTGTGGCTGGCACGGTGGCATCTTGCATTTTGTCCAAGGACCAAATAATCATGAAAGCACCTTTTGGGTTCTGTTATTAGGCTTCCCTCTCGAGATATGGGTAAAGGAGGTACTCATCAAGGTGTAAAACTCACTAGGAAGGTTCATTTACTTGGATGAAGCTTCTCTCCTGGCATCGGATAAATGTATGGCATGGGTCCTAATCGAGATGGAGACTACAGAAGGATGACCAGGGTTTCTAGAAATCCTTTGGGCGAGAAGGTGATCATCCAGTCGCTAGACTACTCGAAGACCCCCTTTAGATGTATTAACTATAGAGATGTTGGCCACCTAACAAGCTCTTGTGTGTCTCCTATGAATTAGGGCTTTAGTACCCATATCCATCATAAAACCCTGACAAGGTCGGTTCTACTATTGGTTCCTCAAAATCCGATTCCACATACACCTCTATGGGTCTCAAAAGAAAGGTTAAAGTTTTCCTCGGAGGAGGTAAAGGATTTTTGTTTCAACAAGGTGTCATACTAGCAGTTGGGCCCTGATTACTCAAGGGGAATGAACCTTCCGAAAGATTATCCTACACAAGACTTTATAAAATGAACTATACATGAGGTCAATGCAGTCATTTCCTTTGAAAAGAACAGTGATAAAGTGGTGGAAGACATCTCATATAGTTGGTCACCTAAGATTTCTCCTGGATACAACTACTCTTGTGATACGGATCAAGTCAGTGAGTCTCTCCTTGACCCAAGCTCTCTTATTCAAGATCTGTATGTTGAAGATTCCCTTCTTATAGATTAAATTGAATTGAATGCCCTTAAGTCTATTAATAGTCAATATTTTCCTCAAAGCACAATAGTAGATTCCTTGAAACATATAACCTCCTCAATGTTCTCTGAAAACCACGATAAGCCACATCAATAATTGACACATATTAATTTGACCCTAAAATTTAATGGATGTCCTTCGAATACCTTATTAAAATCAAGGGTTTTTGATTCAACAACAGAGCACTCTAGTGCGCCTACTTCCCTTTCTAGCTTGAACACTCATGTTACCTCTACAATTGTGCCCTCATATAAAGAAGCCCTAAATATTCCCCCCATCTCCACATTCACAGGGGTTACTCATGTTGACAAATCTCAGATAGAGCCTAGTTACTCCTTTCAAAACGTCACTATCAGAAAGAAAAAGAACAACAAAAAATCTCTAGCAAGAGAAGGCAATCATCCTGAGCCTATCCAGGGTGGAATTAGTCTCTCCCCACCAAATGAATTGGCTTTAGATTCAAGGGTCCTCAGAGCACTGACACCCTCTCCTCCTCCTAAATAATCATAATTTTGTGTCTTAACATTCAAGGGGTTAGGGGTCCCTCCAAATTCACCTCCCTCAAAAGGCTTATTAGCACCTATCGCCCATCCATCATATGTCTTCAAGAAACTATTGCCTCAGGAGAAAAATCCAAAGAGTACTTCTGAAATATTTGTCCAGGTTAGTTTTCATGTGCTTTGGATTCAAATGGCTTGTCAGGTGGTCTAATCACTATATAGGACCCAAAATTGCATCACTTCATGCTTACTCTTCGTCATTAGGTATCATTCTAGAAGGATCCCTAAGATGTTCTTGTACTATAAAATTGATCGACCACTATGGACCATACAGTGACAGACTAGATTTCTAGGACTAGATACAAACCAGTGGCATTCTCTTGGATCAAGATCTCATCATGAAAGGAGACTTAAACTTCACTACTTTTGCAGGAGAGACTTATGGTCTTCGAGCTCAACTAGATCCTCTATGATCCTACTTTTCGACAACGTTGCAGAATCATAAGCTTTGTGACATAGCTCCCTTCCCCTTAACCCCTACCTAGAGAAATGGGAGGATTGGTGAGGAAGGGATAGCCAAAAGAATGGATAGGTTCTTAATGGCCAACCAATTGGCAGGAAGAGTAAGGAGACTCAAATCCTGGACAACACAAGATAAGTTGTCGGATCACAAGCCCATTTTCCAGGAGTTAGACTTTGATCCTATCATACAATAAATATCCCTTTATATTCAACCACTGATGGTTGGAAGAAGAGTCTTTTAGATTATTAGTAAATTAAATCTGGCAGAGAAACCCAGTCTCAAACTGCTCATTAGCAATGACTAATTTGTTAAGAAAACTCATGAATCTAAAGAAGGAAGTTTTAGTCTAGGAGAGAAAAGGAAAACAAATGAACCAAAAATGAAAGTGAAGGTTTCATTGATTAATTTGCAGGTTTGTTTATTTCCTTTTAGGCAACAGAGAAAAATTGGAAAAGTACACAGACATAAGTTAATTTCCATAAGTTTTATAGTATTAAGAGGACAAAAATGCAGCATAAGACAAGAGCAAATTAATAATGGAGTTCACCCATCTTGGGATACGTCTCTGGGTCCAGCTTCCAATGGTTACCACTTTATTAAAATGATAAAATTGCCATTGCATAATTTTACAAGCTTCAAACTAAAAATATGACACTTCCGCGCTGCTCAAAATGCTCAAAAACTCCCATTTAGGCTCTTCTTGAGCTAAAAAAGGCTCATAATTAAGAAAAATATGCACGCTATTCTAAACCATCAACAAATTGTTCTCCTCATTAGCTCTCAGTACTGGAAAATTTTCAAAAACATGGCCTTTAGCCCAATGGTGGTGTGTTGTACCAGAACCACAGAGGTCCCAGGTTCGATCCAATGAAATAGGCATTATTTGCGTTAATTTTGTTTTGCATTAAAAATATTTAACAGGTCGTTGTCCCTTTGAATCCGCTGCTCCTGCTAGTCATATGACCACATAGGGCCATGGGCCATGGGCCATATTCCAAGCACCCACCGCTACTCCTCATCGTCGGTCGTATGTAAATAATAAAATGTGGGTCGTAGGTGGAAGTCCACACACCCACCCTCCACTTGTGTGACGGTCATGTGGTATAATGGGACCGAGGTCTCAGCGTCGCCCGATGCCCCCACCTTTGTTGATGTGAAGGTCATGTAACCAATAAAACCAATGGACTCCCCAACTATAGAACCCATTCACATTAAATATAAACGGGCCACCTATGTTAAACAAGAGATATGCATGGCACACTGGTAGGTTGTTGGTTTCACTAGTTGGAGGTCGACAGTTCAATTCTTGTGGAGGATGTCGGTCGACTTAACAAAATTTTGGCACCAAATCTAGGGCCATTTGGAGGCCTCTCATAGGGCCATTTGGCACTCTCTGATTGGCCCACATGGCGACCTAATTTGGTCCACCAAAACAACCATATGCCTAGTCGACAAATGACGTCAACGCCACTTTCCCTCACGTGATTGGTCCACCTACCATTCGTACAATGTAGTAAAACCTGCTACATGAGCTTACAAGCTACCACATCAGCATCCATAGCCTATAAGTTGAATTTTGGCCTATTTGGCCAAAACTTAAAAACATGATAACTTGCTCATGCGGTGTCAGATTAAGGTGATTCAAGCATCGCTGGAATCAAAACAAAAGGCTCTGCCATTTGGCGCTGGTTTCAGGAGATTTTGAGCATTCTGGTTTTTGATCATTTTCAAGATCCCTTGGATCAACAAAACTAAAAAAGAGCTGGCATAAATAGAATCTAAATATGATCACTTTTCTCATACTTTCTCCTCACCCTTCTGGGTAGAAATAACCCAAAAAATGACCTCTCTAGCAGCTAGGAAATATCATATCCTAAAGATGGAGGAAGAGGAATGGAGACTAAAAGCAGGGCAACATGGATAAAAAATGGAGATGTCAATGCTAAATTTTTCCATAGCTATGAAAGCCATAGAAGAAACATAAAACCTATATGGGAGCTAGAGGAAGAAGATGGAAAGATTTTGTCTTCAAATAAAGAATTAAAAATTGCACCCTCCTCCTATTTCTCCTCTCTCTTCAAAGATTTTGGGTCCTCAAACATCAGCTCATAGTTGCAACTAATCCAACATTACATTTTCTTCTTCACACAAGAGGAATCAAATTTTATCGGTAGCCTCGTCACTCTAGAGGAAATTGAAGGAGTTATAAAAATGTTTTCTAGAGACAAAAGTCCAGGACTAGATGGTTGAACAATGTTACTCATCTCCTTTTTTGATATTATTGGATCAGATCTTTGCATGATGGTAGAGGAATCCAGAATATTAGGGAAAGTGTCAGGAGACATCAATGCTACATATATAAACTTGATTCGAAAATGCTCAAATCCTAAGCCCTTTTTGGACTTTAGCCACATTTCCCTATGCAACCTAGTATATAAAATTATCTCCAAGGTAATTTCAAACTAGATTAAGAGGATGCTAGCAGTTCGGTGTCCTAGCTAATAGGTAGATTCCTGATGCCATAAGCATCGTTCAAGAAGCCATCCATTATATTAAGACCAAAAAACATAAATATCTTGTTTTTAAAATGGACCTTAACAAAGCTTTTGATAAATTCAATTGGAATTTCCTTAGACTTTCCTTAGACTTGTTCTCCTTCAAATCAGTTTGAGTCTACATGTTACAAATCGGATCATGAGTTGTGTTGCCTCAACCACCTTCTCTATCCTTATTAATGACTCTCCTTCCATCAAATTCACCAGCTCCCAGGGACTCAGGCAAGGATGCCCTTTGTCTGCGCTGTTGTTTTTAATTGTGATGGAAGGTCTAAGCCACCTTATACTAAAAGAAAAACATGATGGAAATATAAAGGGCATAAAAGTCTCCAAAAATAAATTCATTACCCATTTTCTCTTTGTTGATGATGTACTCCTTCTAGGTTTGGGCACTGTTATTGAATGGAGGGAAATCCATAGAATCATTAACCTCTTTTGCAGTGCCACTGGAATGGAGATCAACCTTAATAAATCCTCCTTTCATCAAACTACAGTCAGTGCAGATACTCTCATGGAGATACAATCCTTCTTACCATTGCAGGCTATCCCACTAGAAAATGGTATCAAGGATATTGGCTTCTTTCTTAAACCAAACAAGTACCATAAAGATGACTGGAAGTGGATGACAAGAAGAGTGGAGTAGTAAATTAATTTGTGGTTCAAAAAATTATAGTCTCTTGGTGGAAGTTTGATCTTGGCTAAATTTGTATTGGAAAGCATTCCAGTATATTGATTGTCTTTAGCTAAAATCCCCTCTAATGTCCTCAAAACCATCAGAAAATTGATCTTCAACTTCACGTGGATTGGAAAATCCAATAAATAAGGTATACATCTAGAAAATTGGTACTCTCTATCTATTCCAAAAATTTTGGGACGTTGAGGTATTAAAACTTTGACATGGTTTGCCAAAGTTCTTGCCTTAAAACACCTATGGAGAAGTTTATTTGGAGAGGGACTTTGGAGTCAGATCATCAAGGAAAAATATTTAAGAAGTTTTTCAGTGGCATTAGAGGTTAGGCTTTTGAACCTACCAAAATGGGCCCCATAGTCTAGAAAGTGCTCATGGTCGTGGTGCCCACACTCTACAAATGGCTACTGTGGAAAGTGGGAGATGGAAAGAAATTCATCTTTAGCAAGGATGGATTTATAGGTGGTGGACGAATCTACAATTTGTCCATTGAACTAACACAATATTTATATTCCAAAGGACTATACTACCTATAGAACATTAGGAAAGCAACATCATCCCATCCCTCCAACAACTATTGGTTATCCTCAGTTGAACATAGGTTGTCTAGCGCACTTGCTACTGAATGGATTTCTTTCACTAAAGAGTGTAAAATCAATGGGGTGAGGCTTATCAATTCCAAATACTGGTCTAGAGATTTGAATTCTCTGTAGGGGTGATCAAATCTTGTTCTGCCTATGAAGCAATATACCATATTGAGATAACAACAAATGATAGATAGTGGAATAGACTTATATGGAAATGGCCTATACCCATTAAATTAAAATGCTTCGTTTGGTTGGTCCTTCACATGGGACAACCTTATAAAAAGGGGCTTTGTGGGTCCAAATGAATTTTCTTTCTGCAGACTTCCAGAAGAATCTGTATACCATTTACTAATACATTGCCTTGCTACCTAGAATGTCTGGAAGTTAGTCTTATAGATCCTGAGTATCAAAGTAGACTTGAACAAGACTTCCTTTTAAGATTTGTTATTTTTTTAGGTAAATAAATTCAAACACATTAGATCCCTACCTATTTTCGTAGCATGGGGTCTATGGCTACTAAGAAACAAGATTATTTTCAACAATGAAAAGAAATGTATTCTTCTAAAATCCACAAAGGTCATATCCCTCTTTAGTGTTAGAAATTAATTAACGGAGCCATGAAATACATAAAATATTTCGAAAACACAAATACAGAAATGCATACAACAAGAGAGACACAGGTATACGTGGTTCAACCAATTTGGGCTACATTCATGGAGAAACATCCAGTCCTTCCTTTTATATTATCCATCAAAATGACGAGATACAACCTACAGCGGATCCACTGTAATTTCCTCTTCGCTCTTACACATCCTCCCCTCTCTCTCTCTCTCGCTAAAAATAATGATACGCAGTCCTAATACAATTCCCTCATATAAACCGAGGGTTTCCTTCTAGGGAAAAACATAAATTAACACAACTTCTACCTTCATATGATTCGCATAATGAATGGCCTAAATTGAATACGAAATTACAATATTTTACAAGACAATTTTACATCCATTTTTAGCTTCGAGGGTGCTACCCCCGAACCCTCGTTGGGTGCCTGCTATCCCTCAGACACCCTAGCCGGGGGGATGGTTGTCCCCGGACCCCCATGGGGGAGAAAAGTCCCCCCCCCCCCCCCACATTGTGGGTTTGTAAATCCTCCTAGGGTAAACACCCAACTGAAACATGACATCTAAATCAGGGAGATAATCAGGGTCCACACCCAACAATCTCCCACTTGGAGACTAATTATAAAAACTCCACCACTACTTCATTTTCTAGATAATGCATCCATTTTGGACCTGGTATTTTCTCACCTGCATCATCATACTTTAAGACCAATTGAAATTGAGAAAAATATCAGTTTCTCCCTCGTTACAACTTTTGTTAACATATCTGGAGGATTCCGGCTAGGGTGTTACTTTTCCAGCTTCAATTGTCCATCTTCCAATACAGACCGTATGAAATGGTACCTAAGATGTATATATTTAGTCTTGGAATGAAATGTTGAGTTCTTTGCAAGATGAATGACACTCTCGTTGTCACTATATAACCTGACCCCCTCTTGCTTTTTCCCAATTCATCCATAAATTTTTGTAACCAAATCATTTCTTTACTGGCCTCTATAGAAACAACATACTCTACTTCCGTTGTTGAAAGTGAAACAATGTTTTGCAATTTTGAAACCCAATTGACAATTGTTCTAGCTATAGTAAACACATACCCTATGGTGCTCCTCCTATTATCTCCATATTTGCATCAACATATCCATGTAGAGAAATGTTTGAACCACCAAAGAATAATGACTGATTTTTGGTACCTCTCAAATACCCAAGAATCCACTTTACTACCATCAAATGCTCTTTTCCTGGACTTTTCATATACCTGCTTACAAATCCCATTGCATGTGCAATATCGGGCCTTATGCAGATCATTGCATACATTAAGCTTCCAAATGTTGATGCATATCAAACTTTACACATATAATCCATCTCTTCCTTAATCTAGGGACACATGTCCTTACTTAGTTTGAAATTGCTAGCCAAAGGTGTACTAACTGGTCTTGAATTATGCATATTATATCTTTCCAACACCTTTTCTATATACTCACTCTGAGACAATGTTAATTTGTGATTGTTCCAACCTCTAGTTATTCTCATATCAAGGATTTGTTTTGTAGCACCCAAATCCTTCATTGCAAATGAATTTTCTAATTTTCCTTTGAGCATATTTATTTCCTGCAAGTCATCTACATACAATAACAATATCATATAGTTTCCATCATTTTTCTTTTTAAGATAAACACAATAGTAAGACTGACATCTAGTATAACCTTGTTCAAACATAAACCTATCAAATTTTAGATACCACTTCCTTGAAGCTTGTTTTAAGCCATACAAGCTCTTCTTCAATTTTCACACCAACTTCTCCTTCCCTTTGATCTCATACCCTTGTGGCTATTTCATATATATTTCTTCATCCAAATCCCCATGGAGAAATAATGTCTTTACATCTAAAAGCTCAAGATGCAAATCTTCTACTGCCACTAGACTTAAAATAGTTCTGATTGAAGTCATTTTAACATCAAGAGAAAAAAAATCATCAAAGTCTATACCTTTATTTTGTGTAAACCCATTCACCACAAATCTAGCATTATACCTCTATTTACCTCCATCTTCTTCCTTCAACCTGTAAACCCATTTATTCTACAATGTTGTTGTACCTGCAGGCAACTTATCTAAGTCCCAAGTCTGGTTATGCATCAAGGAGTCCATCACTTCTTCCATGACTTGCTCCCACTTGTTCCTAGTTTCTACCTACATTACTTCTTTACATATTTCTGGTTCACTAGAATCAATCAATAATACATAATATAATGAAGGAGAGTATCATTCAGGGGGTCTAACTATCCTAGTAGATCTTGTAACACCACTCTTAGGTGTTTGAGGTGTCTTTTGTCGTTATGGTTGTTGTTTTTGTTGTTTTTTATCATTATAATTTTCATGCACCTTTAGTTTTTCTATGATCTCATCAAGCACTGTGTATTCTTTGTTTTCCTTTTCCCATTTATTTTCTTGTATTTGATCCTTATATAAGACGTTTTCATATAATATGAATCTCTCGGATCCTAATGATTTTGTGATTTTCTTAATCATATAAGTGATAACCATTATCATTTACACCATATCCAATCAGGGAACATTTCTTTGATTTTGCCTCAAGCTTTGATCTATTTTCTTTATTAATGTGGACAAAAGCTTCACAATCGGAAGACTTTAAAAATGAGTAGTTTACCATTTTACATATCCATGCCTCCTCAAGAATACCACCATCCGAGGAACTTGAAGTCCCTTTCTTTAATAGAGAAACAATAGTATCTACAACATATGCTCAAAATTGTAAGGGAAATCATGCATGCAATCTCATGCACCTTGCACGCTCCATGATTGTCATGTTCACCCTTTTTGACACACCATTTTATTGTGTTGTTCCTGGAACTTTCTTCTCTCTAGTAATTCCATGCTTTGAATAGTCATTATCATACTCTTTTTTGTTGTGTTCACCTCCATTTTTTTATCTGAGACACTTCAACTTCTTTCCTATCTCATTCTCAACCAAATCTTTCCATTTCTTGAAAGTATCAAATAAATTATATTTATTATGAATACAATAAATCCAGGTTTTCCTAGTTGCATCATCAATAAAAGTAACATAAAAGTGAGAGCCACCGACAGATGATACTTAAGTTGGTCCCCATACATCTGTATTCACAAGCTCTAATTTTTCACTCTTCTTTTCTTTCCCAACTCTAATAAATTTGACTCTCTTTTCCTTTCCATAAACACAATTCTCACATAAATCCAAATCAACATGCTTCAAACCTAGAAAAAAATATCTTGAGCGAAGAATTTGCATCCCATTCTGACTCGTGCCCAAGCCTATGATGCCACAATTTTGTGTCTGCTACTATGGAGGTTAAAGCATTAACAAAATTATAAATACTATTGCATAAATAACACGTACCAACCTTTTTTCCTTTTGTTATTACCAGGGCTCCTTTAGTGACCTTCCAAGTTCTTTCTATGAATGTAGTTACACAACCTTCACCACCTAACTACCCTATCGAAATTATATTTTTCTTCATATCTGGAACATGCCTTACCTCCTTCAATAGTCATTGGTTTCCATTTTGTTACTTTATAAAAACCTTACCCATTCCAATGATTCTATAGGGTTTATCATCAGCCAAACAAACCTGTCCAAAATCTCCTTGAACATAGTCATGAAAATGTTTCCTATCAGGTGTGCCATGGAATGAGGCCCCTGAATATACCACCCAATCATCAATAATATTCTTTAATGAAAGAATCAAAGAATCATGCAACACATCACCTATCACATTCGCTTTATGATTGTTCTCTTGTTGTCCATCTCCTTCTTTTTCCTTTCGAGATTTGCAATCTTTCTTCAGGTGTCATTTCTTAAAGCATTTCTAATACCCTATCCTTGATCTGGTTTGGATCTACCTTTTCTTGATTTACTGTGATTTCCTGGGCTCCTTCCACTTTCCATTTTTCTTCCCCTAGTTTCTGCAGTCAAACCATTACCTGATGTCTCACTGGAGCTTTTCTGTAGCATTTCCTCACTAAGGATGGTACCAACAACATCATCAAACTTTAAAGCACTAGATCTAGAGACAAAGTTACTAACAACCATAACTAATCCATTCCAACTTTCTAGAAATGAGCATAGAAATAACAGAGCCTTAACTTCATCATCAAAATTTACCCCTACAGAACTTAATTGACTCGTAACCATGTTAAATTCATTTAGATGATAAAAAATAGATCCACCTTCTGACATATTCATATTAAATAGATGTTTCATAAGAAATACCTTATTTGAGGCTGAAGGTTTTTCATATAGTTTTACCAATTCCGTCATTAAACCTTCTGTTGTCACTTCCTGTGAAATGTTGAATGCCACCGACGTTGTTAGGCATAGCCATATTGTTCCTAGTGATTTTTTGTCGAGAAGATCGCATTCTTCGTTTGTCATACTTGTCAGCTTCTTTGGTTTTCCACTCAATGGTAGGTACATATCTTTATGATACATATAATCTTCCATCTGCATCTTCCCCAACTGGTAATTTTGGTCGTTAAATTTATCGACCCTAAACCTACCATCTTCTGCCATTACTCCCACTCAAACTAGGAACCATTATCTCCTATGCATTTATGAGCCAAATAAATCTTCATCTCCGATACGAGTTGTTAGAAATGAATTAAAAAATCAATGAAATACATAAAATATTTCCAAACAAAAATACATAAATGCATAAAACAAGAGAGGGACAGATATACATGGTTCACCTAATTTTGGCTATGTCCATAGAGAAACAGCTAGTCCTTCCTTTTATATTATCCAACAAAATGAAGAGATGCAATCTACAACAGATCCATTGTAATTTCCTCTTCGCTCTCACATAACTTCCTCTGTCTCTCCTGATCAGAATAACGATACACAGTCACCATACAATTCCCTCACATAAATCAAGGGTTTCCTTCTAGGGGAAAATCCCTAAATTAATATGATTTATATTTTCATATCATTCGCCTAATGAACATCCCAAACTGACTATGAAATTACAATATTTTACAAGGAAAGTTTACATCTATTTTTAGCTTTGAGGGCACTACTCCCGAACCCTTGTTGGGGACCCGCTAGCTCCCGGAGCCTTGAGGCAGGGGGATGACCCCCTCCCGAACCCCCACAGGGGGGAAAAGTCCCCCCCGCACCTCCTCGCATGGAGGGGTGTACAGTCCTCCTAGGGTATACATCCAACTGAAACAATAACTCTGAATCATGAAGATAATCAGGCTCCACAGCCAACATTTAGGGAATATCTTCCACAACAAATATTAAAAACTCAGAGTAGAGCCAAATTTCCCATTATCTCGCAGGAGCTCCCTATTGGTTTCCTTGATGAGGTTGCTCATGGGAACTTCTATGGTGGAGGGGATATGATAAAAATAAATGCTAACATATTTCTCCACTTCAAAATAGGCCCTGGTACTAAGAGAAATACTAAAGTTGTGCTGATTGTAGTTTGGGCCCTCATGATGTACAATATAAAAAACATTCAAATCTTGGAGATTCTAAATGTGTCTTAAATTGGTTGACAAGTTATTCTCATTTAGAGGTTTTGAATCTTGAATCCTGGAAACTTCAAATTAAAGAAACAAAATCTATTTTTCAATCTATCAGATACCAACATATATACAGGGAGTACGATAGAACAACAAACAAGTTATCCAAAATCCCTTTATATTTGGATCAGGGCAACATTATATATGAAAAATACATAGAAAACAAAATTTAAAGCATCAAATCCATCCCCAATGCACACATGAATTAAATTGAGCTTCAACAATTGCAGTGGCAGCTAGTTAGCAATTCATAAATCATTTATGAAGATCCACCTCACAGTTTGAATCTCCTTGTTATTTTTTGCTATGTTGTTGTTCAATTTTTTCCTTGTCCACAATTTTTCAAATCACTCAATTTTTTGTTTAATTTTTATATGTATCG